>JAHWFO010101667.1:964769-1000226 GCA_023313115.1 Rhysida immarginata | reverse complement strand
CCCCCCCCCCCCCCCGCCAACATAAATTCTGGCTACGCCCATGAGAGATGCGCAACTGTGGCATCCGCATATTATTCATTATAAATATCCGCATATTTTTTTTTATACAATAAGTTTTTTATCGTCAATCTCTACGAATGCAAAGTAGGACACCGATGGTCTAAGAATATAAATTATATAAAAAAACAAATTAAAAATTAAATTTATACAGACTTATCATCTTCTCAGGTGTGTTAAGTCCAAGGTCTGTTTTAGACCGTCTCAGGCCAAACGATATATGAATATAAATATTTTTATTTATTTACTGTGTTCACTAAGAATTTACAATATCACATTTCTAAAGTTTTTGCAATTATTTGAAAACCAAAAACAACAGTAAACTACATAAATAAAATAAAAAATAACGACAAATAATTTTTTTTTAAACTGAACGGTTGAAATATTTCTTGCTTCTTTTGAATGGCGAAAATCTAAAAAATGCTCAGTGATGCATTATAATCGAATGGTAGCTCATTTTACTTTTAAATTAGACGATAAGAAAGCAATTTGTCAGAGAGATTTGGAGAAATTGCTTTTTCCAATTTGTTTCGTTAACGCGAATGCATTTCCCGTTACTCCTAGGCGTCATGTATATTCTTTGGAGTAACGGATTACACCATCTCTCTCCGGTAGATATCACCCTAAGATAGATCTGGGTTAAGTACTGGATTTAGATCAGGACATGGATTATAAATTGGTCCATACATGCAAATACTTTCTTCAAACATTTTTTCGTCCTTTCAGACATCGTTTCCCAAACGATGCGCTTGGGCGCACTGGTTCACCTAAGTACGTCACATAACTACATTTTTATTATTCGTGCGACACAGATTTTCATATTAAAAAGAGAGAAACTATTCAATGTAGTGATGAAGAAATGAGGGTCTATTTATCAAACGTACGCACCCACATTAGAAAATAATTGCCAACATTGCCCATATTAACATGAGATATTTCCCTATAAACATAATTTAAAAAGCAAGGTATTTATAACAGTTTTCAATATGATCAATATGCTTTATATTTTTAAACGCACGATATTCAATTATAGTATAATTTTTATGTGAAGAGCGCTCGTGATTATTTGTTTGATTGCAAGTGCATACCAAAACCAAAAGGATTGAGAATCATCTCTTTAAGACCTACAGAACAGGTACTACCGACAATGCCACGTAGTCATACTTCCAATTATACATTGTCAAGTTTCTTCTTCAGATAGTGCAGCCTTCTGAGCAAGTTTTACCAAAGAATGGTACACCTATTTCATTTGCTTAATAGTTGCTGTCATTTCATTTATTTTGCGGACCCTTAATGGTCTTGATTCATAATCCAAGTTCGTATATTGTTCTAAATAATTCTAGAGAGGCTAACTTTCTATACTGGTTCTCTTCACATAACTGTTTGCGCAAAAATGAAATATACTGAACAAAAACAATTTTTCATTGGCAATATCCATTCAATACCAAACATGCAGTCGAATTTCTCTCAAAATCGGCAGACGAACTGAGCCAAAAAATGCATTAAATGATCTAATTAAATGCATAAATTAAGAGCTGTTCTCTTTCATTTGCAGAGATTTTCGTGGTCTTGCCGATAGTATCGGATTCGAATATTCGGTTATCTATCGACTATCGAAGGAAAAAGACCCCATGAAAGAACTATTAGAAATATGGAGGAAAAAACGCGGCGCCACCATTGGAAAACTGATGGAGGTGTTAGAAAAAATGGAGCGGTTTGATGTTCTGGACGATTTAAAAATCATTTTCAGTAACTTATCTTTTATTTAGAGTCTAAGCTTTAGTTGTTTAAATATAAATTTTTTATACATACTTTTTTATTTTATTATCATTTTGCAGTGAAACATTTATGTTCATTTATAGACTTCATTAGTTCTAAAGAGCCTTACGAACCAGAGCATAAAGGTAAATATAACTTCAGGCTTTTTTAAAATTCGTACTGATTAATTAACTAAATTTTAAAACTGATTAAAATAGGTTGTTTTTAATTAGAAAAAAAGAAACAGGTTTTTAATTCCTTAATGTGCTTTAATTTTTAATGCCTTAAGTGAAAGGAGAAAAATTCGGTAGAGAAAATCACGTAGAATAAGAGAAACAAATGGGTTGATGTTTTTTGGGTTTTTTTTTAATAAATATATGCCCTATGTTGTATATCCTTTGAATAGAGATGGAAGCGAAGGCAGAGGCGTTTGGTCTGCGATATCTGTCGAGGCCTTCGTGGGGCGCCTGCTACTCTCTCCAAAACACAAGCTTGACAACGCAGCCAGTTCGGCTGGTTTTCATTCATCATACGGTGTCGAGAGGCAAAGACGATATGGAGGTAGTCAGAAAAATCCAGCTCTCCAAAATGTTGATTTATGGTAACATTTAAAAAAACCGTTTTTTTCACTCTACTTGTAATACAGGGTGTATCTGAACGGTCTGTACAAACTTGGAGGGGAGATAGTATGGGTGATTCTAAGCAGAAAAGTTCATATGAACGTGGGTCCGAATTTGAACGAAAACTGAGATATGAACAGAAATAAAAATGCTACCACCAAGATCAACAAGTTAATAACTCAGGTTCTCTAACCCCTAGGATAATGAAATTTGGAGGAATAATAGGGTACATAAAACTGTTAAAATTTGATCGAATTCTAGGAGTAGTTTCCGCGTTACGCAGTTAACATCGTAACCCGTGCTCACATGCGAGTACTACCCAGCACATGTTACGATCTTGACTGCGTAACGCGGAAACTACTCGTTGAAAGTCGATCAAATTTTAACGGTATACACAGTTTTATGTATCCTATTATTCTCCCAAATTTCATTAATCTAGTCTTTACAGAACCTGAGTTATTAACTTGTTGATCTTGGTAGCGGCATTTTTATTTCTGGTCATATCTCAGTTATCTTTCAAATTCGGACCCATGTTCATAGGACTTCTTGTGTTTACCTTGACCTCTATAATACCCCCTTAAATTTTTTTACACACGATTTGAATCACCCTGTATAAATGCGGCGCTGACATAGTATAAGGGCTTGCTATGAAGTTTAGTATACAGTTAGTGAAGGATCAGATGTAATGTTTGCCTGTTTTTAGGACATGACGACGTAGTTTCCAACATGATGGTCGGCAACGATGGCACCATTTATGAAGGAAGAGGTTGGGACTACGCGGGATCTCATACGAGACGCTACAATTTTATATCGATGAGCATTGGATTAGTGGGCAACTATGAGGAGGATCGGCCCAACCCACGAATGATAGCTGCTGCGCAAAAAATAATCGAATTTGGAGTTCATTTGGTGACTAGCATTTAAGAACTATTGCAGAGAATATTAGAATTTAACTAGAACAATTTAAATCTTTTCAAATAAAATTTTAAAATTCTTCAATTGCAACATTTTAAATGTTTTTTGTTTTTTTTTTAAATATTTTTAAGGGTAAAATCGATCCTAACTATGGACTCTATGCTCACTGTGACGCCTCAGAGACACAAAGTCCTGGTAAATATGTTTTGGAACTGATGCCTTCATGGCCAAGGTATCATGAGTTTGGACCTTTACCATCTCCCGAAGAAATCACTTCTGACAGCTTTTTCTCGGAATTTAGCAGCAAATTACATATATCTCGCTGATAAATATATCTGGGCAGTAATCAGAATATCCAACAACAGAATGAAATTTTCGTGAATGTGACTCTGCCGAGCTTGAAGACCGCATCAAAACCAAATTTATCAAAGATTAGTAATCCGCGGTGATAAATGACGACTCCTTGCGGCAAATCAGTAGTGCAGTACTAATTACCTTGTATGCATTTAATATCTGTTAAACAAACATCCATTTGACAAACACCCTCAAAGGTCCTTTAACTTCTTAGGGGAACTCTTGTAGAAAATTTACTTAGATGTACATTACTTTATAAGATTTAAAAATAATGACTGAGTAAATGTTAGGGAAATGTACATTTTATTTATGTAAATAACTTAGTATTGTCAAAACATTACTTTTTATAAAAAGATTTGTAAAGATTTTTTGAATAAATTTTATTTTTGCCTAATTTACTGTTTGCTGTTTCATTGCTACTTTAAAAGATATTAAAAACTTCCAAAATATAATTGAAAAGGATATACATGTATTTATAAGCATCTTTCGTTAAAGTTCTGATATTCCAATAAAGAACGTTTTACAAAAAATTCTGGTACGCAATCCTGGTAGCACTCTTAGTACTAAAATTATTCACTCTTAATGTTAGCGTTTTCCTCAGACATTTTTAACTGAACAAATTTTTTTACGAGTTTCACTTGGGTTTTAATTTTCATTGTTAGCAGTTAATTTATTAATTTTTTTTAATTTCATTATTCGGTCAAAACAAAGTTCAATTAAAATTTTTCAATTCTTTGAAGAACACTGGCCAATAAAGCGAATTAAAAAGATAACGAACGAACTTAAAAGTTAAATTATTTTTATTAAATACTAGCAGAGAGGTTGCCCGGGTTAATCAGAGCTGTAAGTAAAATACCATGCTTTATAATGGTTTTAAAACTTTGGTATATTTTGGAACCATTAAGAAAATTTTAGAATGATTTAGGTGAAGGCTGACGTGCGGCAAAAACACTATTAGGGAACTCGGGGTCCTTTTGACAGTAAACTGCCTCTGAACATCCACACTGCCTTCTTATAGAGTCTAAACTATTGTAATCATTTTCCCGATTAAACAGATAGAAATACGAACATTTGTAAAAGAATACAAAAAAGCTGTTTTGAAAACGAACACTCTCACTGAGCAATGAAATCTAATATTACTGTTTTAATAACTATCAATTCTATGTATTGTTACAAATTCTGACGGCTTCTCACTGATTCTCAGAAATTGAAATTATGATTAGGAAATTAGAAAGCCCAAAGAATATTACATCCTCGAAGTTGTGTTGTCCTCAAAATTTACAAAGTCTTGAAATCAAATTTAATGAACGTTATATAATTATAACCCTGGTGATTATAATTAAAGTTCAACTTTCAATAATAAAAAAGATTAATAAGGAAAAATTAAGAAAGAAATAGAATAAAGAGAAAGACGTTTACCCAATTAATGAGACTTACCTAGAGTAATCACTTCAATCCAGGACTAGAAAAGATAAAGACAAACTAAAATAAGAAAACCGTCGACGTTGATATTGAGATGATAGACTCATAAATAATCCCTTGAGAGTGTAGTAAACATCAATTAATTTATTACGACTAAAATTTAGTTTAAAGAAAAATACTTACCAGATGTGATTTTAGGAGAAACTGATACGATCGAAAAAACAACCGTTTCCCGATAACGACAAAAGGAATAATTAAGACTCAAATTTTGTTTAAGAGAACTTATTTGTGCGATATCAATTTTTACAGACATTTACTTCTTATGTTTTCAAGACGAAGTTGATCTCAATATTTTAGTGAAAGACAATAGAATAGCCATTTATTTACTTGTTATTTTAATTAATTGCTTGTTGACTTTTTTTCTTTTGTTTGACCTCAACACCTGTGAGGTGCCTGATCTATTTAATTATTGTTTTAGAATTAATCTCTTGAGAATAAACGTTACCCTTCACAGGTCTTTAGGAGGGACCAACCAATTACGTCTGATACTTATTCCCCAATACGAACTTAAGATCTTGTTTAATAGAATTTCAAGTCACCGGATTGATCTGTACTCCCGACCAAGCATAGGGACGCTACAATACATATAACAAACGTATATATAGAGCTTTACATAAGTGGGTACTTACTTACTTTTCAAACCCGCTTATCCGTTAGGGTCGCGGGGGGCAGCAACCCTATGGAGGATCTCCAGCGATCGCGATCTTTTGCCATCAGGCGCATGTCCTCCCTGGTAATATCCAAGCGACTCGAACCCAGATTCTCCATGTAGTCTAGCCACCTCGTCTAGGCCGACTCCTTGATCTCTTACCCACCGGTTTGTAAAATAACAACTGCCTAGGAAGACCAGTTTGCAGCATCCGTATAACCTGCCCATACCAGCGCAACTGAGCTCTCTCAATACGGAGAAATAGCGTTTCAACATTTAAAGACTCCTTTACTATGATGCTGTGCACTCTATCTAGTAGGGTAACACCTGCTACACCTCTCAGAAATCTCATTTCGGCCGCTTGTACCCGCATCGCACTCTTTCGGTCATTACCCAAGACTAATGACCATAAGTGAGAATGGGGACAAAGATAGATTTGAAGACTGAGAGCTTGGCTTTGTTTCCCAGCTTGCGTTTCGTTACCACGGATCGCCACAGTTCACGTCTGACACAGCTTGCTGCACCGATCCGAGCATCCAATTCTTTATCCTGCCGCCCATCACTCGTGAATGCAATCCCGAGATACTAGAACTTCTCCACCTGTCTCAATGGGGCTCTTCTAACATGGAGAGCGCACTGAGCAGGCTGTCTTGAGAGGACCAGATCCTCAGTTTTAGCCACACTGATCTTCATCCCAGTCTCTTCACATCTGGCTGCAAACCGGTCTAGTGCATGCTGAAGGTTAGTGCGAGAAGGCCCAAGTAGGATAAGGTCGTCAGCAAAGAGCAACCTCTCCACCAAGCAGTCGCCCACACAAACACGCTCATCAACTCGGCTGCCCCTGTCTATCCAATCCATAAAGATAAAAAGAGCGGCGACAGTACGCACCTTTGGCGAAGTACAACATTCACGGTGAACGGTCTTGACTTAATGCCATATATCCGGACACACATCTCACAAACATATATGGGTTCGTTCAAAGTTACTTCTACTGCAACAATGATGTGAATAAAAGAACCCAAGTTCTTTTATTCACATCATTGTACTACAAGTTCGGAATCTCTAGGCAAATCCTATGGGAGAGGTTGGCACAATTCACGTTCCTGCCGAGTGGCGGCGCTGACAGCGGTGGAAGCTAGCAAATTTTTTAGTACGCAAGTAAACTTTTGGGGGCAGCAGTCCTATGGAGACCGAGTCTATGCGTGTGTATTGAAAGATATTGGATTTTTGAAATTCTGACTTGGGATTCTTAATGACCATTAAAAAGTAGAATAGGAATGTCTGTAAGATCCACTCTCTATCTCTTTGTCTTTATCGATAAAATTGGGTTCAAAACTTTAAAAGTTCCACACTATCAGGGCCTCTTTCTCCTAAACGGTTGGATCAATTGAAGAAAACACCAAGAATAAAACATTTCTCGAATATTGTGTACAATCTGAATATACCATTAAAAATAGGTGTTCCTATCTAAGATTTCAAAGTTACCCTCTCCCCCCAGCCCCCCTCACAAGGGGGGAGGGGGTAATTTTTTAACTAATGAATTCCCCCCGCGAAATAATTCACTTTTGATTTTGGACATTTTTTCGTACAATGCTTAGTTTCCGAGATATTCAGTTGTCTCAAGATAAATGCCTGACCCTGTATACAGGGTGTTTCTAAATTGAAGGATAATAAGTACCTAGCGTGATCCTTTGCATGATAACAAACTTAAAGTTCCTTATGCAAAATGTTCAAAACTCAAATTTTAAGGGTCTAAACATCACGCGTAAGTTTTCTAAAAGCTGGCAGAAAGCGTCATTTAATCTCAACAATTGCCACCGTTTTCTCGTGGCATAGCGCAGTTCATTATGAAGTGTTGGTGCAGAAAGTTCATAAATGACGCAATTTAAATTTTGAGTTTTCGACATTTTCGATAAGGAACTTTTTGCTTCTATTGATGCATGGAATCACACTATGTACTTATTGTCCTTCCATTTAAAAACACCCCGTATTTTCAAGTGTGCGCCGCTTAATGTAATCACTTTGGGACTAAGCCAAATTGATAACCAAGAGCCTTTATTATATTCTACATACAGACAGATTACAGTAATAATCAGGATTAATACGTGACTGAACAATTGAAACAAAAATTGTTTCATGAAGAATGAAACAAAAACATCGCGTACTGGTTTTTTTTCTTAGTAGATGATCAATTTTCTTTTCATGTTAGTAATGCCATTCAATGTCTTCCGCGAAGAGTAACTCCGTTTTCATTGGTTCTAAGAATTTCAGTCTTTGCACATGGTATTTCTACGTAAAAGTTTAATTTTGGCTAAAATCTGGTAACAATATCCGAAGTTTTGATTACAATACACGACGGATTTTCAATGTATTCGTATAGAACCGTTACCCTCTGCCGATTGATAACATGCAGCGATTACATTAAGCAGCGCCATGGCTGAAGAGGGGAGCGTCCACTGTAATCATCATCAAACTACACTGATTGGAAGAAAGTAATTGGACACCCATCCACCCGGCAAAAAATGGATCTTTCCGCTACCACACGGGTCACTACTGTATGGAAATGCAAAGATAGTCATCAGACAACACCATTGACTCTAACTGAAGCATCATGCCGCGACAGGCTGACAGAGTTCGAAAAAGGTGCTCCAAGGCGCACCTACAGAGATTGCCAGCAGCCGGAACCACCCGAAATCAACAGTGGCGTATGTGCTGAAGAAGTACAGGACCAATGGACATTGTACGAATGCACCAAGGCCTGGTCGTCCACCCGCATTGACCGACAGGGATCGTCGGGTGCTTCAGCGGGAGATACGGAAGAACCGACGTTCGACGATGACCACCATCGCCGGGGAATTCCAGCAGGCATCTGGATGTCACGTATCCACCAAGACCCTCCGAAAGGAGGCCCACATGCTGGGCTATCACGGTAGAGCAGCAGCCCACAAGCTTCTAGTCACACCGGCGAACAAAACGAACACACTGCAATGGGCCAGGGAACGCAAAGATTGGACCGTTGAGGACTGGAAACGTGTTCTCTGGAGCGATGAATCCCGCTTCACATTGTTTCGATCGGATGGCAGAGTTTGGGTGTGGCGTTTACCTGGAGAACGGCTCCTTCCTGAGTGTATCATCCCAACAGTGAAGTTCGGCGGAGGAGGAATTATGGTGTGGGGCTGTTTTACGTGGTATGGCGTAGGCCCGGTAGTGAAGGTGGAAGGCACCATGAGGGCTACGGACTACACTACCATCCTGGACAATTCCGTTCTCCCAACCCTTTGGCAAACCTACGGTCTAGTACCAAGACGACAATGCCAGGCCACATGTTGCAGCTCATACCCTGCAATGGTATGCCGATAATAATGTTGAACGCATGCAGTGGCCAGCCCAGAGCCCCGACCTGAATCCCACCGAACATCTGTGGGATGAAGTCAAGCGTCGGTTGAGGGGTAGTAGCCCACTCCCCAAAACACTACCTGAACTGTGGACGGCTGTACGGGACATTTGGCGGGAGATTCCTGTGAGGGTCGTACGTGCTCTTGTGGAAAGCATGCCCCGGAGAGTGGCCGCCTTGATTGCAGCCAGAGGGGGGGGGGGGGGGGCGGCGGGAGTTTATCTTTTATAAAAAAAAGCAAATAAACGCACTGTGCGAGGTGTCCACTTACTTTCTTCCAATCAGTGTAAAAGTAAAGGAGAACATGTGAGTTCGTCACAAGAAACAATTTGAATGTGCGAGCTTTGCAACAATATGAATTGAATTTGAAACTACTTACCGCGCAAATTGCCAACACCTCCTAGAGAGAAGGCGTGCGGACAAAAGGTGCATACATTGTTACAACATCATCAGGCGGCTATTGTTAATCGTATTTCTACCAATAATAAGTCCTAAATTTGGCCGCTTGATGATGATGTAACAATGTATACACCTTTTGTCCGCAGACCTTCTCTCTAGGAGGTGTTGAAATTGCGCGCGGATAAAATCTTGTAACTAAATAAAGTAATACATTATATTAATAATCGTAATTAATTTTTAATATATTAATCCAGCGAGTGGTTTGCTATAGTTTGGAGTCAACTTTTAAGAAACTTATACACCATAAATTCCCGATTTAGCTATATGTTTAATGCATAAATCCTCAAAACACCGGCTTAGACTGACTTCAACGTTCCTGGTGAAAGGTGCGTGCACAGTGCCAAACTCTTATCATGAAGATTCTCAACTTGTATAAATCTATTTTTTTAATAGTAGAAATAATTTTGGTATGATGGAAGTCTATGCAAATGCCGCCCGCCTCTCTGCATCATAGCACGCCACGGCCCTGACTGTGGGCTTGTTTGAGCATTTTAGTAAAGAGGCTAGAAGAGCCTGAAGCAAGCGAACACTACATTTAACACACCGGTACATCCATTAACAGTGGGTTATGTAAAACTGCCATTCACTTTGGGTTAATATTGGATTAATTAGAAAATATAATAAATTTGCTAACTAAAATATTACTTGGGAATAAACTATACTTTAATCGAGTTTAAAAATGTATACAAGTAATTCTGCAGCATGAATGTTACGGGAATGGAATTTTTACGAGGAGTGTTTTAGTTTTTTTTTTTAGACTATTACAAAATGAGCTGGCTAGCTGTACTTTAAACTTAATGTTTCCACTATTGTTGAGCTATTTAGTATAATGGGGTTTAATGTGTGTTTTCTTCTTGAAATCGCATATGGAAACTGTCAATTCTTATTCGATTGAGACAGCTGAGGAAGAGTTGCCCCTATCTGGTCACCTTTGTCTCATCAAGATCCGAAATTGGTGGCCCTCATTGCAGCAAACTCGCTTTAAGTGACAAAACACTCCTCGTATCGCTTTCCATTTTATTTTAAAAAATCCGTAACGGGGACTAAAGAATTTTAGTATCGCTGAATAAATAAACAAGACCTGCGCAAAGCAATATGATTACATTTGTTTAAATACTCCTATGCGTTTCTTAATACTAATGCACGTGAGGATGAATTTCCTAACTAAATAAAAACTTTATATCTTTTGGATTATAAAATATTTAATTGAATATACTGATAATAGAACTCGATATACAGGGTGTATCTGAAACCCTGTCACAAACTTTTAGAGGAGGTAGTATGGATGATTCTAAGCAAAAAAGTTCATATGAACATGGGTTCGAATTTGAACGATAACCGAGATATGAACACATAAAAATGCCGCCACTAAGATCAACAAGTTAATAACTCAGGTTCTGTAAAGCCTAGATTAATGAAATTTGGGGGAATAACAGGGTATACGGTTAAAATTTTATCGATTTCCAACGAGTATAGTGCGTTTCATTGCAATTTGAGTGTGTTAGAACAGTTACGGGACCGAATAACATGTAGTTGATCCAATATCAATGCCTCGACGATGTCGCTTACAATAACGAGCTGGTGAAGATGAGGTGAAATAGCCATTTTGGATGTTGCTATTTCTCACCAATCACAACAACTCTACGCCGCACTACTTTTCTATGCGACGTCACATCAGGGCGTGAAAAGGTTGCGTAACTGTTCTAATACACTCAAGTTGCTCTGAAACGCACTATAGTTTCCGAGTTAACAACGCAGTCAACATCGTAACACGTGCTCATATGTGAGTAATAACCACCACGTGTTACATTGTTGACTATGTAACTCGGAAACTACTCGTTGGAATGTGATCAAATTTTAACCGTATACACAATTCTATGTACCCTATTATTCCTCCAAACTTCATTATGCTATGTGTTATAGAACCTGAGTTATTAACTTGTTGATCTTAGTGGCGGCATTTTTATTTGTGTTCATATCTCGGTTATCGTTCAAATTCGAACCCATGTTCATATGAACTTTTTTGCTTACAATCATCCATACTACCTCCTCTAAAAGTTTATGACAGGGTTTCAGATATACCCTGACATTAAAGCTTTAAACCCCTTCAAAAATTTTTTAATATCTCGATAAGGAACATTGGGTTAAAGGTTTTTCACTTTATCGTTAAATATCTCTAAATGTGTTTTTGAAATTTTCCACTCCATGAACAGTGAAGTCTAAAGCAAAATTCTGAATTTTGAAATCTGTTTTTACCAGAAATGTTGTTAGGCAATGTCTAAAAGCATGATAGCCATACGCCATTCCTACTCAGATCTTACGTATCTATTAAACAATTCTACTGGGAATAACCAGATTAAATCTAAGAGTATTATCTACTGAAACTCTTATAAAGTGATGGTGAAAATATTTAATATAGCTCAATGCAGTTAATGAAACTCTTGTTTATCAAACCCGTTGCAAGTCTATTAAATTGAAATTTCGCTTCGGCAATCGCAAATACTTTCATTTTCTTAGAAAGCATTCCGGTTTCAATAATTCACTAAAATATTTTGTTTTAATGTTGCTTCATATATAAACAAAATTCACTGGAAAAAAAAATACGTGTACTAAGAAATATTTCTTATTTTCAAGTCTTCTTTGTCTTCCCTCTGTATTTTTCATACTTACCGTTTCGATTTTCTTTATTTTTTGCGGTGGGATTTTATAGATTCTTTGCCAACTGAGCTACGAAATTGGTGAGAAATTGGATATTTATGAAAGAGTATTGTAATGAATCATTGACTTGGGGGGGGGGGCGATTAAATTTTAAAACCTTTTTTCTTCATATTTATTTATTTAATAAATATACGAAATATCCACCCGGGGCCTGTATAGTCATAGACCGACTCGACGAGGTAGGTCCCCAGATGAATACGAAAAAAAACCAGTCTAATTACAGGCGTAACAATTCCATATAAAGAAAAAAAGGTAAATAGTAAATTAGCTAGTAAAGAAAACAGATAAATGTAAATAGGAGTTAAGAGTAAGATTTCTGTAGTGAATTTTTAAAACTAAGATTTCTAAAGAATATTGGGGGAATTGCGAGTATCTTGCGGAAGTAAGGACCAAAGCTTGGCACCCGCGATTGACACTCCTACATTGCTAATTGCGCTTTGCGAACGGTGCTGTAATCAAGTTCGCAGAGGAAGTGGGAAATGTATGGCTGATTGTTAAGCTCGATAAGAAATTCGGAAATTAGGTTATCTGTGTGTTATGAACCGCCTTATAAATAAATATTGAGAGGTTGAGTGTGTAAAGATGATGTATTGACAAATACCTACTTGATTAAAATGATGAACAGGATTAAATTTCCGTAGTTTCAATAGTATAGTCTACGTAAAATCTTTATTTGAATTTGGAGAAGTCGGGTCAGGTTAGAAGTTGTAGAGCAGCGGTCCTCAACCTTTATAGTTCCACGACCCCTTTAATACAATTCCCCATGATGTGGCGACCCCCGACGGGATCGCGACCCACAGGTTGAGAACCGCTGTTGTAGAGGAACCTAAGAATTGAATTCCGAAGCACAAAAGTCAAAAAGAGTGGATTTCACTTGATAAGAAGAATACACTACCTTATCAAAAGTCATGGGACAAACCTGATTTGAATGAAAATGAGACATTCCTTTGCAATTTCACTGTTGGCAATCTTCCCAGCACTACATAAGAGTATGCTATTATGAGATGATGCTTGCGTGAATGCTGTAAGAATGTCTCGAAGAAAAGAGCTTTCAGACTTCCAAAGAGGTACTATTTTTAGGTGCCATCTCGCAGGCAAAACTGTTAGAGAGACGTCAACCCTCCTGAACATCCCGAATTCGACCGTTCACAACGTCATCCGGGCATGGAAAGAGAAAGGCACCACAAGTGTTCCGCCTAGGACTGGAAGACCCAAGATCATGTCGGCCAGAGACCAAAGGGCTTTTCGTAAAGTGGTCACTGCAAACAGTCATGGACTGACAAGATCGTTCATAGATTCGACGGGAACAACTGTGAGCACCCTGACTGTTCGCAGGGAACTGCATGCAATGGGTTTTTATAGCAGAACGCCAGCCCACAAACCTCATATCAGTACCAGCAATGCAGCGAGGAGATTGGGCTCTGGATCAATGGCGAATGGTTGAATGGAGTGACGAGTCCCGCTACACTATCTTGCAATCGGATGGACGGGTTTGTGCATGGCGAACGTCATCTGCCAAGCTGTGTTGTGCCCACGGTGAAGTTCGGCGGAGGGTCGGTGATTGCGTGGGGGTGCTTTTCATGGTATGGGTTGGGTGCAATCGTTAAATGGGCGGACATCTGAATGCAGATCATTACCAAGACATTCTGGACAACGCAGCACTCCCATCTCTCTGGCAGCACTTTGGCAATGGCCCTTTTCTATTTCAGCACGATAACGCACCTTGCCATAAAGCAAGATCTGTAGGCACATGGTTTGGGAACCCCATCGAATATCTGTGGGACGTGTTGGAATGTCGATTGCGCGCTTGTGCGGAACGCCCGAAATCCGTGACCGAACTGTCCAAGACACTTATGGCAGAATGGCTAAAATTACCTGTCGAAACGTATCAAAAAATTGTGGACAGTATGCCCCCAAGAGTAGAAGCTGTGATAGCAGCAAAAGGTGAACCAATATGTAAATTTTTAAGTGTTTCTATTAAAGTGATGGTGTCCCCTGACTTTTGATAGGGCAGTATATTGGAAGGAAGATAATGAAGTCGCGAAAAGAGACAAAGTTTTTGGTTCAAAGAAGTGGCCAATGAATTAATATGGGTATCCCAGGATAAATCATGAGAGAGATGGATCCCTAAATACTTGATTTAGAAGAGTGTAGAATGGAAGAATTGTAGTAGAGCTGGAAATTCTCAAAGTCTATTTTTTATTCCGTTGATAAAAAATAAGACGTTTTCTTTAGATTTAATAGTATTCCAGTGAAATAGTTTATCAAGGGCTGAATTGAAAGAATGTTGAATAGTAGAAAGTGACCCATCTGAACAGGATAGTGTGGCATCATCTGCGCAAAGAATCAGTGACCGGGGGATATTGGAAAAGAGAGATCATTTATAAAAAGGATAAATAGCAAAGGTGCAGAAGCAAAAGGAACAGAGCCCTGGGTTGCAGAAGCAATTTGAGCTGGAACTGCTTTTACCTACTGTTGTAGTGAGGCTATCCAATCCCCGAGTTATTTTTATGAGGCTGAAATTACTGAAAATAACATAATTATTCGTTCTCAGTCCTTAATCCCTTTAGCACGATTTCTTTATTTGCAGTGACAGAAAATAAAGTATACCTACTTCTATCTTCAAAAAACAAGAATAAAGAAATCCATGAGCAAGAATTATTTTTGTGAATTAAAGTTCAATAAAATAGAAATCTGGATTATTTATTGCTTGTTAAGACATTACAAAAAAAATTAAATATAATACAAAATTACATGGAGAAAACAGCAAAATCTTACACTTCAGGCTCTTTGATATCTTTTATCAGTTCAGTACTTGAAGTGTGTAGATCTTCTTAGGAAAGGGATACCCAAAAATAGTATTTAATTTTCTAATGGATGACAGAAAATGTTTCCTTGATATGTTATCCGTTTACCCCTCGATTCCATCTTAATCCTAGTGCCACAATTATTTTATAACGGAAATAAAGTTATCAAACAGTGAATGATTTGTTTTTGGGGAGTCCATCTCTGAATTTAGTCAAGTCCCGAATTTCACCTTTCGCTTGATAGTTGGGCCAGGTGCGAATAATTTCCATGACATTGGCACCCGGACTTGTTGTGCACACTTCGAAGTCTTTATAAGAATACAATCCATAGTCTGGTTCTAAATAATTCTTTAAAAGAATTAAAGAAAAAAAATGTACATTTAAAAAGACTGTGCGAGAAAGATGAAATAGTTAAATTATAAATCACGCAAATTTATACAAGATTTATATATAGATTTGTAACAAAGAATATCCTTCAAAGCGTTGTTACTAACTTACATGCGACGGCGTTAGGGATATACATGACCACATCACAGGATATGCTCTAAATGTCCGCCATACATGGGCGTAGCCAGGATTTATTTTGGAGGAGAGAGGCAAATCAAATAAATTTGTGAGAAAATTGTGGAAGTCTGCGCCACATACCAGTTCCATCTTTGCTGAATAAAGCCAATTCTCCAAAGTTTCGCCCTGTAATCTTATTTTCGGCAAAAATCAAGTATTTTTATATATGGGCAAATGCCCCCCCCCCCCCCTGCTTATGCCCATGCCGCCATGAGAAGCAATGCATGCGTGGGAACATCTCAACACGAACTGGCGAAGCCGCTCGAAGATACTTGCGTCCTGTCGAACAGCGACACAGGCGCTATTATTGATATGCTCTTCCAGATCGTTAATGTCGTTAACCGGAGTAGCGTACATCACACTTTTCATGTATCCCCACAGATAAAAGTCCAGTGGACAGGAGACTAGGCAGGCCATTGCACCGGATGTCGACGCCCGATTCACCTTCGTGAGAAGGTGAGAAGACAGTGGGGTGTTGGATGGTGTCATACAAAAAACAACGTGAATAAAAACAAGTGACATCTGTGTACTCATTAGCATGTAACTCATTAACAACGCTTTGTAGGACATATAGGGCTATTCTTTCTTGATTTATCCCAGGAATTATCCCCCCCTCCCCTCCCCTCCCCTCCCCCAACGTTTGTTACAAATGCTTAGATACACCCCGTATAGGTACACCTCGTGTAATCGCTATAAATATTTTGAAATAACACGCGAAAAAAAGAAAAAACAAAAACTTAACGCTTGCATTCTGCAATAAACACCTCAATTTAGGGAGTGTTGGCTCTTCTCGATAACCAATATTTTAAGAGCGGAAAATGAAAGGGATCGACATTCGCGAACTGGGATCGAATGAGGAATCACGAGCATCCGGCTCGTCGCTTCTAGAACTGAGCCACTTGGATACTCGTACTAGTGGAGACAACCTTTCCCTTTAATTTTACATTCTTAAAATATTTACCAAGTGTTAGAGCATTTTCTCCCAGTTTTTCATTATTCTTCCTCTTACATTAGCTGGACTATCATGACCCTTAGTCCTCGGTATGTATCAAGTATTTCTTATCAAACGCCAATATTCAGGAATGGCGTGCAGATTTCCAATACGAAATGGACAGTTCAGAACTGGAAGCAACTAAAATCTTTGTATATTAGAAAAAATGACTTACCAATTCCACTGCCGCGTCGAGTAGATTCTTTAAACTATTCATCATTTGATCAGTGGGCATTTCTTCGTCAAAGTCACCAACAAGAGCGAAGCTTAAACTTATCCTCACGTAGCGAAACGAATGACCGCAAACATTTTCCCAGCCGGTCCCTTCGAAAATTGTCCCCTCGCAATTGATTACAAAATTGTAAGCGATATCGACAGAACCTAATTGAAAAATGAAAGCGAAACAGAATTATTGTTTATAATATATTTGACTAAAATAACCGAATCATATAGCTATATATCGTTCCATAAACAATTTGCAGCATGATAGCGGGTAATGTGGATGATATAGAAATGAAATGCACAGTTTAAGAATACGTGGAAATTATCCTTTTGCATGTCACTGGCCTTATCAACTACCGGTACATACATTTAAAGGATTTGATTGAATCAGGGGAATTTTCTTCAACTTATTCATTATCATTAAATGTTGACACTATTTCGTCAGATGAAATCATACTAATCTGTAAAATTACAGTACGATATTTTTAACATAACCTAAATGTGCAACCTCTTTAATATCTGTTTACACATCTAACTAAGTATCTAATTCGAAAATCTACTATCTTCCACTTCGACAAGACAGTCTCTAAGCGTGTGCCTGGGCAATTTCTCACCGAAGCCGGGGGGTACCTCTTCCAACACAAAAGGCAGCGCGCAAGCTTGCTTAAGTGACCAAGCGTACATTTAAAACACAATCAGGGATCCTTTTCGATATTTCATTTTGTGAAGAATTGTTAAAAATATTTTTTATGTTAACCTGGAGTGTAACTTTTATTTTAAGTATTTATTTTTATAAGTTTATTTACGAGTAAGAGGTAGATTCTAATGAAAATTTTTATACATTAAATTTATCAGTGACTTGTAATGAATTAGAAGTTTAACTTTTTACAAGGTTGTTTGTTTTGTTCTTTAACTTCGTTTTTTCTCGTATTTTATTCAGAATTTGATTACAAAATTGTTATGGAAAACACTAAACCTCTTTGGAAAAAAAAAAGTTCAAAGTTGCTGAACTAACTCACAATTCAGATACATCAACTTATCGAAATCGCAGCGTTCATCTCATTTAAACCAGATACGAGGAGTTTCGGGAAAGTAAGGTTCCAACTGCTAGTATTTTTCAAAAAATGTTTGTGACAACTTATTCAGTGATAGGCCTACAGGGGGGTTATTTTTCGACGTAATTGCCGCCATCGTCCAAACATTTGTTAAGTCTAGTACTAGCTTCTGCATCCCAACGTCATAGAATTTTAGCGCCTGCTGCTGGAACCACATTTCAATCTCGTGCTTGATCTCGTCATCGTCGTGGAATTGAGGTTTGCAAAGTCCTCAATTCTTTGAAGAAGTTCATCAGAGACCGCAGATGGCTTACCGCTCCCGTGTTCGCCATGAACATCGGTCCTCCTTTCAGAGAATTCACGACACTAATGTTGTCGACTCGTAATGTTTCCATAAATGGGAACAAGTGCTTTGTGAATATCCGCTGGGAGCTTACCTTATGCTTGGAAAAAACGTATGACGGAGCGCACTTCACATTTGACGGGACTCTGAATCAGCACAGCATTGTAAACATTTGTTAAGCCCGTTTTCCATTTAGCGACTTTTTAGCGTTTGTTAGGCGCCTGCGACTTTTTGTTAATTTTTGAAAATCGCACTCGTTTTCCAATTAGCAACTTTCACGCGCATGCGTCTGTCACGCGATTTTTAAAGATCTGGCGAGGTTAGATTTTTACGCGTTTTTTCAGATCTAGCCAATCAGGTGCAATCTATTTCGCTTCGTTTCCTGGGTAGTGGTCTTCGCCGATTCAAATGGAGAACCATCAATGATGTAAATAAATATATTTCATCCATATCGGCTGTATTAGATTAAGATATTGACCACTGGACAATACAAAAATTTATTCATTTTATGTGCACCGTTAATCTATTTTGGTTCCAGTTTGCTATGACTCACCATTTTAGAGATATAGAATATTTTGGGAATTCGATTTTGGACCGATATCTCGGGGACTATTGGTCCCACAGAAATTTGGATGCGACATTTGCAATCAGCGTTGAAAAACACATACATTTCATATAGCCTAAAAAAATAGTGCGGACAGAGGGAAATGTAGAATTCAGTAACAATGTTACATTCAATGCACTGATAGTCAATTCAAATGATTCTGTAAATTACTTTAACATTAAATATCCGAGGCACTATGCAGTAAACGAAGCAGTTTAAGAAAAGATGGTTCGACGTGTGGACTTTTGCTTCTTAGGATTACGGATGTTGGTGACGTAAGATGAATCAAGCCAGTACCAGTGCCAGAGATGACCAGCGTCCAAACACAATCAGAGGTGGACAGCGATCCAAGATGCAGTGGAGGTGTTGCGCCAACACGTTAAGTAGTTGTACATCGCTCGTCAACGCTTCTCTACTAATTTGATCTTTCCATTTTATGCCAAATATATGACAGTGAACCGGAAGATCATATTGGTATTAACGAATGGGAAAACCATTCAATAAGTGTGCATAATATCAAATTACTATTTTGGATTTAAGTATTCTAATAATTCTATTTTCACAGAGTGTTGTGGATAAAAGTGTTGTTGAAATTATTAAACCCGACTCTTCCCTCTTCATGACAATACCCACTTCAAGTGGATTAGTAGCCTATGGCGTAGAATTTGCTTCATGGTATGTTGTATTACTTATTAGGTTCATCGAATAAATCCGTCACAATACAATAATTATTAAATGCTAGTAATTAATTGTTTAAAAAGGCTAACCTTTTAACGCCATATACTCCTCCTGCAATTCAGTCATGACATCGTAACCTTCGTTTTTGCATTTCCCTGTGTGGTGAATGAAGACTAAACGCACTGGGGTTGTCAGGGGTAGGTACACACGAGCCGATGATGCTCCCCATTCTTTTCTATTAACTATATCTAGTTGATATGACAGAGATTCTTTTTCGAAAAAAAAAAACCGAATTAAACACGAGTCAAATTAAACATTTATACACATTAAAAAAGGATAAGTACGAAGATGGGCAATAGATTTTAAAGTAAAGACACCTGAAAAGCTTTTGCTGCTTGCCCTACTGACGGTCGAATCGGTACTGCTATATCTTCTCAAAATCTCAGGCCTTCTTTCCTCTGCAGAAAAAACCACGCAAACATATTTTAATTTAGTAGATCTATGTAAATATGTAAATTAACAGGTTACATATAAACACAAAGTGTTACTTAATGGTAACGTAAAATTAAACCTTGACCATGATTAAATAGTCAAAATAAACACTAATATATCATCTTTTTTTCGCAAAGCATACACACACACACTCAAAAAGAATGAAAAAAATTAAAACAATTATTTAACGATATTTTTACCCCAACATTTATAAAAGAAGAAATATACAAATGGCAATCCAGTACTAGCAAATAAACAAACCACAAAGAAAGATAATATCATAAAAATTTGAAATCTTCTTGATGGTTCTTAACATAACTTTTTAAACTTTTAATCTACAGTGGTTATCACGATGGTGAGCAGCATAAATACGGTTTATGACGTATTTCGAACGGAAGCTGATTCCAATATTTCACAGAATTAAAAAAAAAAAAAAAAAAAAAATTAAGCATAAACTGTGGAATGGAACAACCAAAACGGGGTAACCTCTAATCCACAAGGAGAAATGAAATACCGGATACGTATTTCGGCTACTGAGTACCCATCTTCAGCAGCGAAAGACAAACGTATAGCACGATAAGAAGAATCAGATCTAAAACACTTATTAAAATAAAATACGAATCAAATTAACTAAAAAAATGATTCACATTCTTCAGGAGCTCAGCAAATTCTAATAATCTAAGCATAAAAATCAGTGAATGAAAATATAAAACTTTTTTTTTTTTTTTACAAAATTCAAATATAGAAGTCCTGAAGTCCAAATGGAACAGTGTCCTAATATTCCTGTTGTACTAAATTTTGACTCGTATGATTCACAAGGCGTCAAATGGTCGCGAAAGCGTCTCAGAAATCCGGCGCAATTTAAAAATCTATACCGTTGTCAAAAGCTCATTTTTGAAAAGGATTACGAATATTTTATTTAATGTTCAAGAAGAAATTGAAGTAAAATTTTATTTTTACTTAATACACTTCTCATTTTTTGCCTTTAAATATGCAATCTTCGCAAAGCAGTAGACAATTCTTAGGTCGCAAAGGTATTTGAAGGAGAAAGCCGTTAAAACGATAACATGTAAATTAAATAAATACATAACCTTACCCAGAAGAGGTTGTAAGTCGTCTATGACGTCAAAGCGTCCAAGTTGCTCGAAAAAGTCCAACAGTTTACCGATGGTATTGGATTCATCTTCTTCCCACTTGTATAGCAATTCCTCTGTGGGTCTCAGCGTATTTTCGGCAGCTTTGATTTCCCGCGCTTCGAAGCCCATCAGCTGACCAAGTCCACGAAAGTCCCTGCCAACGAGAATAACAACAACGTCATTACTCAATGTACGAACCTCTTCCGTCCATATATTTAATTAAATTTAGGAGGCCAAACGAAAGCATAGAAAGCACCAAAGGCGAGCAATAGGTGGTTTAATGACATCCTCAGTGCCCGCAAGACAGTAGTCTTAGCGAGTTACCGTGGGAGGCGAGTGTCTTCTGTTTCCCTAATCCTAATCTCGTCCATGAGCGTGGCGATGGCCATCCTCTCTCTCATGTTGAGCAGCCGAGTGGGAATGTCATTGATAGAAACCAAGGGATCCCTCTCCGCCATTAACGACCGTTACGTGCCTCTCATTCAGATTAATATTAGCATGTTGGTTCTTTTTCTTCCACGTGGACTTGCCAAACTTTCTCCAATCTTCCTAATTCTTTCGCTCCCTCTCTCAATTTTCTTTTTTCATGCAACTGCAATTCTATATTCCCGCGTTTCTCATTGGCTTGCTCACCGATGACGCGTAGGATAAATAACGTTTAAAAGAAAAAAACATTTTTTTTAAGTCAAGTAGTTCCCTCCCTCGATGGAATCGAGTATTAATAATTATGCTAATCTTGTGAAATTTAGTAAGGTTCGTTTAAATTTCTAAATTACAATTTTTGCTGCTTTATTATTTAAAAAAAAAAATGCACGTCAAAGCAACTTTAGATGGGGATGTTTGAAAACAATTTTGCTAGAGTCAGAGAAAGTACTCAATTTAGTTATTTTCATAAATCTAAGATACGGTAAATTGGAATTATTTTGAATGGATTTCAAACTATTAAATTTAAAGATTGAATTATGAGCGGCATTCAGGAACGTAGTAGAACTTTTAAATGGGGAGAGGGGTTCAGAATCCTTTTAAGAGATTGAACCCTTACCTATGTCCATGGCTGCATTGCTTGGACTCAATGTTTATTTTCAATTTTTAAAGTGGGTTTTTTTTTGTTTTTTTTTTAATAATGCATCCTTATAATCGAATATTTGAAAGAGGCATTTCTATTATTATTGAATGCGCTGGCAACATACAGGGTGATCCAAAAAACAGAGTCATGAAAAACTTTAAAACTTAATAATTCGCACACGAATGCAGATAAAAAGATTCTGTTAGCACAGAAACGATTGAAATGAAGGCGGATTTTTTTCCATGAAAAAAAATTAATGCTAGAATTGTTCGGTTTTGACCAACAGATGCGGTTGTTCAGGTTTATGCACATTTTCAGACGGCAAGATACTGGATTAACTATCGGTTACAAATGTTCACTGTGTCGTCCGTCATTCAGCAACACAGCCTTTATATACCGGTCAAAATCCGAACAATTCTAGCGTTAATTTTTTTTTTTCCTGGAAAAAAAATCCGATTTCATTTCAATCATTTCTGTGCAAACAGAATCTTTTTATCTTCATTCGTGTGCGAGTTATTGAGTTTTAAATTTTTCCTGACTTTTGGATCCCCTGTTTTAACATAGACGATTAAATTGAGGGCAGTGATAAAGCTCATTTATAAAATCCGTCGCTGACTACAACCATATAATCTAAATGTTCCAAATCCAAAAAAAGATTGCAAGACCCTTCTTCATACGTAATCTCCGTATGTGTTTTGACACTGGATTATAAAATCTTGTAAACATTCCAAGAAGGAGCTTTGGCTGCGACAAAGCGATCGTCACGTGCCGGTGCCCACGTCAACAATGCTTAAAAGATAAACAGAAAGTAACAATGTATTTATTCTTGACGAATCGATTAAGAATAAGAATATGACTTGAAGGGTTCACGAAAAAGCCTGAAAAGTTGATACAGCCGAGCTGAGACCTTGATGGTCATATTTCTGAAAACAATACTGCTATCCGTTTTCAAGTTATCGTGCAAATGGCGGACGGCCGGTTAAACGTACAGACCAAGCATGCATTCTTATAAGTGGTTTTTATCTAAAGCTCCTAACAAGAACAATGTCGCTCATTTTCGATTTTGTAGGGGAAAAAAACCGAAATTATACAGAAGTGGTTGGTTGGTTTGGTTTGTTTGGTATTAACGTCCTTTTCAACTGCCATGGTCATTTCAGGACGGCGTTATAGGGGCCGCAAGGGTTCTTTAACGTGCAGCCGGCAAACGATACACGGGACCAACGGCTTTACTTCCCTTCCAAGGAAGTGCGTGATCTCAGGATTTTCCCACTGAAAAAATCCACGTCGTCCTCGACCGGGGTCGAACCCGCGTCCTCGGGCATCAGAGGCGATCACGCAACCACTGAGCCACCGAGGCAGATATACAGAAGTGGGAGAGAGAAACTTAGCGCTGTTTATGTTTCAAAATAAATTCAGTAACATTTGATCAAATAAAAGGATATCAGAATATCTTAAAATTTCCGTTGTGTGCAGTGGAAGATTTGTTCACGATTGTTTGAGATGCAAAATATCTGATGTTTGTGAGGGATTCTCTTTAATAATAAGTAAACAGGTTTCTATACAAACTTGATAGGTGTAATATACACCTATACAGATAGGTATATTATACCTATCTGGACAATCTGCTTGAAAATTGGTTCATGCCACAGATGCAACGGGATGATGTTCCGCCACATCATTATTACCAAGTCCATGACTTTTGAACGTTACTCTGCCAAACCCATGGCGAATTTCAAAAAAGACTTTGCCTCTTTTGCCACAACGAATTTTGGAAACCTTAGCTGTACTTTTCAGACGCGTTGCATCTGTAATTCAGCAAAGAATCTCAAGGAATATAGAAATCTCAAATAACAAAACAAAAATTCTTGCCATTTTTATAAATCATGCTACGTCACAAACAGCAGGAACTTTTTTGAATACCTTGTACAAGTATGGTCTTCAAAATTCGTTGTGACAAAAGAGGTAAAATCTTTTTTGAAATAAGGAAGAAAACGAAATTAAAAATTCACGTGCGATTTCCTCACAAATGAAATCATGTTAAAAATTATTGAAATCCCTACTAATTGAATAGTACTGACTTGCACTAATTTTTCAAGTAAAAAATACAAATTGCCATTTGAATGAAGGAAAATAATGGACGAGTTCATCTGCTGATCAGATAAAAAAGTCTGTGCTTCCCATATAATAGATTTGACGCAGAACTTTTAGAATTCATCGAAAGACATAATCTTATATCTAATAGTGAACAAGGTTATCTTGTCAATTTTTCCAACACTCTCCGTAATGTCACTCCACTAAAATCATGTCAACCACTCTTTTGAATATTTGAAGCGTTAATGAATATCCTTATATTCAGTCCAAGCGAAATAAAAAGCATTTGACAGCATCGCGATGCTACAAGCACAGACCATCAAAGCATCCTGTATTTTTGAATAACAAACACAGACCATTATTTATGGTGGCAGTTCATATTTATTGAGATAATGATCAGAAGAACGTAGTTAAGATTACACAGCCGTGCATTAAAAAAAAAATTCAGATGTTTTAACTTAAAAGGTGATTTTATACAAATTTGACATGCTGATTTCAAATCTGTTGAAGGAATTAGGTCATCACGTCAGAATTTTTTAATAACCATATCCAAAGTTTAATCAGCTTTACAAATTACAGCAATTCTTGGCTTTCAAACGTTATCCCAGAAGTTCTGCAGAGATTTTTGGCAGGTCTAAGTCTCGAATGAGATCATTAAACTCTGCTTGAGAAAACGTTTGAGGCGTTTCTAGATTGTCCGAAATGTATTTTGCTGTATCTGTATCCATGTCATCTACGCCTTCCGAACTCAACTCACTTCCTGCCATGGAGTGCACACTATGCTTTGGTACTGGAACAGGAATGTTCTCATCATGAGGTACCGGTCTCAATGCAGAAGGCAAATTTGGATAAACAATTTCCTTCTTATTTTTTGTATTATAACCAATAGTGTTTACCATGCAGAAATAGCAGTCACCAACATGATTGAAATCCCGAAGGTAAGAGATTTCTTTCCCCTTTGCTCCAGTTTCTAAGACCCTCAACACATATTTTGCAAACCACATGAGGTGCCCATGATTTCTCTTGTTCTCCTAACTTCATGTCAAAATACACACGGTTAGCCTTCTTCACAAACTCGTTAATTTTTCGTCTTTGTTTAGGCAAAGTATAGCTTTCGCAGATATAACAGAACCGGGAGATATAAAGGAATCGGGTGAATTAATACAACTTCTTTTAGAGCATCTGGTTCCAGATGCAGCCATATTGAAGATTCAGACTACAGATGTAAATGATCGAAAAACACAGATTGCCTTAAAGAAAACGAATGATTCATGAAATGTCAGACAAATGTTATTTGATAGAGGAAAAAGGATTTCATATTCGAAGTCTACGTGTTAAAATAATTAAGAAAAATATGTATTTTTCAAAACATCAAAAATCATGCATAGCAGTGTTATTTATTTCTGACTGCCGTTCAACTTTCCGAGCATCCATCGTTCCATTCCGCTCTTTAGCAGGATCAAGACCAGTTCCTTTCTGATTATGAGTGATATTTCCGTTTTATTTTTTTCTATTTTCATGGATTCTAAATTTTCGAATGTAACAGCTTCACTATTCCTGTATTGCCTGCTTTTTTGAATTATTTATGTTTTATTTTTTTTATTACGTTCTTAAGGATATTTCAGCTTCAGTATTCTTGTACATTTCTTTCATACACGAGTTAATTGGAATTATAGCAGATTCATATCTATTTAACATGAACACGAAAAGTTATCAAAAAGCGCTTATTGAATGAATGAACAAAACCTTTTTCCTGCATAGAGTTAAATATTTTGAAGAAAAAAAAGGGCACGAATGCATTCTAGAGTAATTTAGTAAAGAATAATCTGCAGTACACCCCTGCGCATAAAAACATGCAATTTAAGAACTTGTAATTATGCAATAAATAAATTCATGAGAGTAGATGCTAATAGCCTCTAAAAATGCTGAATATTATTTTTTTAATTTGTCTTTCTGTTTAATTAGACGCTAGATAATGCACAGAGTGAATACAATATTAACTGTTGTCATGAATTCCAGATGGATATTGCCAAGAGTTTAAATCGCTCCAGCGAAAATATTCTATATCCTGTGCTGATTTTAGAGCAAACTTCCCTTGAAAGTAATTTATGAGCGACCTTCTTTCTTAATCACGGTTTTGTTCTTATTCAATTAGCGTCAATTGAAGACGGGCTCGCGGGCGAAATTGTGCCAATAGGGAAACGAACCAGTTCTACTTCCCCATATGAGGTAAGAATATTAAAGATTTTCTCGGAGCGTGAGTGGGAATTTCTGTCACAGCAATTTGTCTCTCCACTACATGCAAACAACAAAAAATTTAAAGGTCTCACTTCTTAATCACGAGAAGAGACTTATTCTTAATTAAAAAGTTTTAAGCATTTTCATCAAGTTTTTATAATTTTAAAAATAATTTATATGCTTGTCTTTGAACGTTTACTTAATGAATGTAGCCGTAAGAAAGGCTTTTGAAGAGGAACCCGAGCCAGATTATGCCCGTTTAGGAAGTGATATATCTCAAAGTATGAATGTAAAGTTAAAACTGCTTAAATTTAAGATTTGATAAAGTTACATTCTCTTGATATTATTATTATTTTTTTTTTGAATTCTCCGAGTGGTGGTTATAAATTATAATCAAACACGAAATCCGGTTGACTCTTCAATGGAAGCAAAAAAATTAGCAATTGTGAAGCAGGCTAAACGACACGCTTAATCAGTGCTTTTTAAGGATTTCATTTCGTTCTCTATGACGGAAAAAGGATTCGTCCAATTAGCATTAAGCGACAATCCAATGTTGGAATAAAGGGCGACATGACCTCTACGGGGTCGAACGGGGGTGGAACATGAAGCGTAGGCTTCGGTCGGCGGAAAAAAAAATCTGCAAAAAGTCAAGGGAGAGGGATTGGAACAGTAGTAATGTAAAGAGCGAAGCCTCAAGAAAGCAATCAACAAGAAGAACTTTCTCCAGGAGCCACAAACGTCAAGCATCAAGCCATGGGAGCCCTCGACTTGTGCAAGAAACCCAGCGGATGGTTCAAAATCATCGAAATAGTAAGTTCTGTACCTTCAACATATTCTTTTTTAACTCCAACATTAAGCAATGCTTAAAAAATATAAACCTATATATATATATATATATATTTAAAGTTATCCTCAGGAATTTCGAAGTCATATATTCAGTCGGGAATGTCTAATCAGGATTCAAACTGTGATAATAATTAGGGTAGCTAATTGTTATTAAATTCGATTCTAATAAAAAATCATTAAACTTTTAGAAAATTTTACAAAATGACGATTATTATCACTTTAAATTAACAAGGATGTTGCTTTTAATATCGGAGCTTACATTTTACTTGAATTTAACGCTTATTAAAAATTTGAAACAACAAAGCTTAGAATTTTATTATTCATATCTTGATGTTTCAATTTAACACATTTTTCCTTGGGTTATAATATGGCTAAGGGAATGCCATTCAAATAAATGAAAGTTTTTTTCTCTTTCTTTGTTTATGAAGATGGCCTTCAGGCATGAGGTATTCGTAAAATAGTGATCGAGCTTATTCTTACTTCGTAAAATAATTTGTTTCCAGTATCACTTTAGATGACCTTTGTTTTGATTTCCTCATAATATCCGTGATACTTTCATCAAATAATTTAAACAAAGTCTTGGGGGAAAAAAAGAGAAAATTTCTATCGACGAAGATTCATTTTGAAAAGTCTAAATAAATCATTCGGAATAATTGCTTGTTTTTTTTCATAAGAATTTACACCGCACTGTTACGGAATTCAGTTGCAAAAAAAGTATTCCTGTTTTCAATATAAAGTTTAGTGAATGAAATGATATTTTTTAAGTTAAAAAAACCCATAAATCTGTTAAATAGTCATGAATTTTTATTCATTCTTCAATTTTGAGGAAAGATTACAAAATTATAATAATAACGTGAAAACAACAGAGGAATAACCCACAATACAAACCGGAGATTATCTCCCAACAAGCCAGAGTCCAAAATGGGATTAATGGAAAATTTAAAAAAAAAAAACAACAACAACAACAAAAAACAAACAAACTGTATTCGGCATGAGAATTCGAGAATTCTATAACTGTAAATTTTAAATTTCCTTTTTTATTTAAGATGATAATTTTATAAGCCTTTCGTTTTTTATTTTAATGATACCATCCCATATTGCTCACGTTATTAATGAAGCCAGTTTTTAAAAAGTTATGTTAATATCATTAGAGGAGTCATCGTCTTATTCATGTTTCTTCTCTGGATCTTTATTATTTGTTTTTTTTTCTGTTTTCTACAAGCTTCAAGAGACAATTAACTCAATATGGTCTTTCTCTTTTGGCAGTGCGTGGGCGTGGTGACCTTGGCCTTGGCCACCCACTACGACTTCCTGATGGTTCCCTACCAACACACGGGTGACTTCGCACGCTCCTACCTCTGCCTCATCACCACCGGGGGCTTCCTCATCCTCAGCTCCATCTTGGTCATTGGCTACGCTGTCGATAGCAGCTTCGGAAAAGCACCCCACCAGGTTACACGCCTTCAATCAATTAATTAATTAAGAGCAACTCCTAATATTAAATTGCCTAACCAAACTTATAGGGACTGACTGTCCTAAGTAAGGAGAAATTTCAGTCATATTTCAAACACACGGTGACTAACAAATGAACTATAGCTAATTAAATTTTATGGACTAATTAATTAAGTGGTCCATTACGCATCAGAATATGAGTAAAATAGAAGATCTTTCAAAATCATTTTTTACGCAGAGTCCTTTTTGTAGCAATTTTCCTATTGGAAATCTTCAAATTCCTCTGCTAACATATAAGGTTTCTTAATGTATAGAGTCCGCCAAAAAACGTATACACACTTTAAGGAACGAAAACTATTTATTATGTGTTTGTTTTATATTTAAATACTGACCACCCATGTACTACTGTCTTCTGTTAAGCACATGGTTACTTTAGATGTTCAAAATGTTGGCCGTTGGGAGCCAGACACAACGAAACGACGAGCGGTCGCCGCAGCTATGTCGGTCAAAGTTTCAATGGAGATCGCTGCACATGCCATTTTGTTTTCTCACTATCGTGCTGAAAGTACCTATATCTGTTCAGCGAAAGACCATGCTACAAAATACTCGTAATTCAAATCAATTGACAATATCAATATCCCGATACAGTCTGACAAACAGTGTGTACATTACTTTGGCGGAGTCTGTATATTGTTGCTTCGTGAATTATAAAATAATTTAACCTCGTTAATTGGAATTAATTAGGACCGAATCCTATTTTGTTTTCAGTCTTCTTCTTATGCTGTGGTGAATCGCTTCACATTTCGGCTAGTTTAAACTAGTCCGTACCTATCATCTGCCAGCATAGGTAAAGAAATAACTCACCATGAGTAAATAAAAGAACCGTAAAATTGTGGATATGATAAAACTAATTGAAAAACTAATCCCTCTTCTTCTGCATTGCTCATCAGCCTAACCTATTTCAGCAAGCAATCATGGAAAAATGATGTTTAGAAATGCTGATAGAATGCTAATCGAAAACTGAACACACATAAAAAAAAATATCATTAAGATGTACAGTCGGGTGCAAAAAGGTTTTTACCTAGGTCAAAATTGTTCGGCTTCCTTACAATACTTCAATCCAATGACAGGGCCGTAGCCAGGACGTTATCTTGGGGGGGGGGGGGCGGGATTTTGAAAAATTCCGGACTTTTTTCAAAAATTCCACTGAGTCGGACCTTTTTCCATAATGGGTTGGTCGTCGACCCCCCCTCGACTCCTACACCCCCTGACTACGGGCCTGCAATGAGATTGTTTTTTCCAGGTCGAACACGCTTACTATGGAACGATTCCTTTAAGTTTTTTCTTAGCATCGGAGGTAGGCAAGTTTTACGTCACATACTCAACTATGTTGACAAAAAGATTATTTTGGCTGTTCTGATGAGAATTTTTGTTTTATTAATAATAAACTAATCTATTTGGTTAATAATGTAACATAAATGGTGCACAGTATCGATATAATTATATGCGTGATCAAGAGATAAGCTGATGCAGCGCTCGGTGTGACGCGGAAGTGATTTACAGGTGTAAGTGGAAGCTATTTTCTTTTAACTGCTCGAGAGGTTACAAGTCTCATTTTTTGTGTGTATATAAAGTAATTAACGACAATTATGCCAAAACCAACCGACAAATTTTTTTAATTTATTATAAAACTAGATGGATCCCGTCAAAATTTGACGAAGAACAACCCATCTTATTATTAATCCCCATCTCTTTAATTAAAAAGTAATAAAATAAAAAATTGTCAGAGCAACAAATAGAATAATCAGAGCTTAAATATCTCATTATGCACAAAAAATAAGAAATGAGTTAATTAAATATTAAAATCAAAATAGCTTTAAACTAAATTTCTCTGAAAGTATTAAACTGAGACATAAAGTGTCAGCGGATAAAATGATCAGTTTCTAACGATATAACATTTTCAGAGTTTTTCGTTAGTCACAAGGAAACGTCATAAAATGATCAAGGCAGGATTTTCTTTCTGCAAATCTTCAGTTTATTTAATTCAAAACAATGATTGAATATTGTCTCATTACAACAATCCCTGGCTTCTGATGGATTGTCGTAACTTTCTTTGTTGGCTTCAGATGCGCATGCACAGAAGTGCCAATTTTGCTCTTAAAAAAATACTTTGCGTTTTCATATATAGGATTATATATTTTAATAGTAGAGAATATTAAATGATTTGAACAAAACAGGATTTTTGCAAAAGTAACGGTGATATGAATTAGTGTATATTTTATTAAAAACTAAAATATAGAATAAAGCATGACATGACAATTAACATGAAAAGTTTTTTTAAACCCTCAAATAAACAGATCAAATTGCACACTTGGATGGAAAATTTTTAATCTGTTTATGGTGTTCTTTACATACACTGTTTAAAACTTAAACGAAATCAAAAACGCGATAATGAACAAAAAAAAAATAAAAAAATAGTCTATCCATATCGGAATCGAACTCTGCTATTCGAGGCAGTAGGCAAAGACTTTAATGATGCTCCTGTCAGCCGCTATCGCTTATTATTGTCAGGAGGGAGCACGCAACGAGCACATCCCAAGCGTATACCTGCTACCCTACTTTCATTCAGAAGGGACAGGTCCATTCTAATCTGCCTTGACTCTCAGCACAAGTACCTGATTTTGCAAACGATCAATATCCAGTAAGCTCAGCCCCTAAGGAGCAGGTAAAAACCTTTTTGCACCCGACTGTACCTTATCTTTTGAATATCCTCCATATGTCTTCATGTAAATCAAAGAGAAGATAACAATAATACTGAAGAATCTCTTCAAACAAAATCAAAAATAGAAAAGGGAAGGAAAAATTTTGCGACCTAACTCGAACCAGGGACATGAATGGCTGGCACCGCTCTAACCAATTGATCTACCGCGGACATGAATCGCCGGACATGAACATATGCCCACATTGACTGTCACAAATCAGTTCAATCGGCAGAAAATGTCATATGAACCCTTCTTTCTAGAGTTATAACGATTTGAAGGTTTCCTGCAGCAGACAAAATTCCGTTAAAGCGTATAGGAGTTGCAAATTGTAAGATTTATATCTACGATATAACAAGACAATACATTTGCTATAGCAAATGCTTAAAATGGCCACCGTTAAATTCCAAGTAGTCTGTGCACGTCGCCGCATGGATTGGCGAACTCGTTGGAAAATACCAGTGTATGATGTCGCAGCCAACCAGGATCCGCTGACGCAGACTTGCAACATCTTGTACTGGGGCAGAATAAACAAAACGTTTCGAATCTAATGTTGAAGAGAGCACAATTTTCTTCAAAGGGTTTTTTGAATTGTTGAAACCCCTCTTCTACTATAGGACACCTTCAAACCGTAATAACTCTAGAAAGAAGCGTTTTCGACCACATGTTCATAGGACATTTTCTGCTTGTTTGGTCCCTGAAACATAACCTGAAAGTTTGTACAGACCATTCAGAAATGCACTAATTAGTAATTACAAGTTGAACCCCGTTATAACGAACTGTTTGAGAATGCAAAACCCTTTTTGTTATATAGAGGCTTTATGTTATACGTTGTAACGAAAAATATCTTTTAAGTTATAAGAAAATTTTTGTTATAAAAAAGTTTGTTATAAAAAATTAGAAGCATTTTTTGTTTGCCATTTACGGGCAGTGTGTTGTTTTTCATCCATGAATTTCTAACATCCTTTAAAATTGCTATTTTTGTGTCCAACGATAATGCTTGTCGTTTACTTGTCATGGTTACGGCTGAAAGTGGCTGACACATTGCTAGGGCTAATCACTTTCACTAGTCCATTAACTAACGAAAGCTCCCGTTAGTAAATATTTATTTGTTCAATACAAAATTTCAAATTTCATTAAGCGATAAAAATGATTAAATTTTTGTAAAACGAGTTTCGCTATAAACGATTTTTCGTTATATCGAAGTTCGCTATAGCCAAACTCTTTAACATGGAGTTCTATAGAGAAAAAAATTGGGAGTTTTGAAACTCTTCGTTATATGCCAGTTCGTTATAACCGGGTTCTACCTGTAGTTCTTTTCTAGTTAAAGTTTTTTTGATTTCTGTGTAATGAAGATCTCGCCACGGAAAATGAATCAGACTTGGAAGCCAGTCTAATGCATAATACCTTGACTTAAAGACGGATGTCTTCAACATTTCAAGAATTCTTGTAAAAGGGCTAGGGAAATCTAAAAACGGAACGCTTACAGACTTGAAGTCCGAGAGAGAATCATTTTGCCACAGAAGTATTTTAATATGCAGAAATGTTTCTCTCTCTCAGATTTCACTTCTTTAAGAGACCAAAGTCGTTCTTTTTGAAAGAAGGCGGACAAATAATTGCTCCACATTAATTCTTACTATGTACTTCTTATTTACAATCCCATTAACAATCCCGTTAAAGTTGCTTGTAAGAGAAATTTTGCTTGTGTTTAGATAGAAACTACAATTCCATTCTACTCATTAATAATTCTACTCCTTTTAAGTCACTTTTTGCGTGACATTTTCCTCTATCATTCCCCTTTTTATAACAGTACTAGCTGTTAACCCGGCGTTGCCCGGGACTTTATTTATCCTCTTGTTGAATAACCTGATATCCATCTTCACCACCGCGGAATATCCTTTAGACCCATCTTTACTTGGAATTTCCCTTGCCCTTGACGTAGAAGCTCTTATACCCTCTGCTCTAGACAACGCTCCCGTTGTTCAGATATTGCTGATGCCCGAATCGCTTTTTGTCTTTTAGCTGCAGAGTTTCTCTGAACAATACTCGTAATCTCCTTCTCTATCCTCTCTTCTGTATACATACGTGTAAAGCGCAATGTAAATATGTGTGTATATTCGTCCAGTTTTAAAAGGCAACTTGGAAGTAAGTTATAAAGTTGAAATTTAATAGTGGCTGTGTAATACTACCACAATAATGAAAAAAATCCAAAATTGGAGCTAAGTCTCTCAACAAAAAGATAGAAATTAATAATCTAATAAAGATAGAGATTAATAATCCAAAATGAATATTTACTTTATTAAGAATTTTTCATGTGTTCTTATTTATTACAAAATTTCATCAAACAAACGGACAGAGCAACGCCGGACATATCAGCTAGTTAATAATAAATAATAATAAATAGCCCTAATAATAAATGCCATCAAACAATGATGATAAATCAATATATACTTAACCTTGGCAACATAGCGATCGAGGCTAACGAGAAATACAGGCTCCTGCACTGAAAATTCACCTGATCAAGATAGGTCTATTAACAATCCAATCTTCATTGTTTCCAACAAAGAATAAAACACTTATTGTTAAAATACAAGATGGAAACAATGAAAGTTATATTGTTAATAGACCCATCTTGGTCATGTGACTTTTCAGTGCCGGGGCCTGTCTTTCTCGCTAGCCTCGCATAGTGATGACACTACGTTATAAAAATGCCATCAAACAATGCTGATACCAACAACGTATATGTAACCTTGGCAACATAGCGATGACATTAGCCGATTATACGAGGCCGACGAGATAACAAGGCCTGGAAGCGAAAAAGTCACCTGACCATCGGGGTGCTAGCAACAATCCACCCTTCATTGTTTCCAACAAAAGGAAAAACATCGATTGTTAATATCCAAGATGGAGACAATGATGGTTGGATTCAATGACGTATATTAAAGATAGACTCCGAATCCTATTGTTGTAACTTGAAGCAAATTGGGAAGCTCCATGCCCAAAACTGTCATGGCCGAAAGTGAGTGAAGATTATGCAAAACACATGGCTAAACACAAGAGTAGCTGATTAATAATTCTTTCACACACCGATCACGGAGTGATAAGTTTATCTTTTCGTTTACTTTGTATTTGAAGTATTTTATTATATTTTATAAACAATTTTTCGATCATGGTTTCAATTTCAATTTCGTTTCGATTGTCTTTCAGTTACGTATTTTCATTTTAGTTACGTATTTTTGATTTATTTTTGTGGAAAATGATTCCTGATCATTTTTCTTGTCTGTGTGTACAGTTGTACGCAGTTTAACATTGAGGATTGGTTTTGAATTAATTATTCCTCAGGCCCAAAATCTTCAAAAACAAATCAGCCAGACAGCTAATTACTCCACGGCTCACTCCTGCCCAGAACTATCATGGCTCAATTTGCTTCACTTTTTGCCGCTGTTAACAATAGGATTCGGAGTCTATCTTTAATATACGTCATTGGTTGGATTGTTGCTAGCACCCCGATTATCAGGTGACTTTTTCGTTTCCAGGCCTTGTTATCTGGTAGGCCTCGCCGATTATATACAGGGTGTTTTTGAATTGATTACAGATTTTTTGGGAGATGATAGAAGACGTCCTTGGAAGTATTTTTTGTCATATGAACATGGGGTCCCCGCGGCTCCGTTTACTTACAATACTGCATTGAACAATCAAATGACACC
>JAHWFO010101667.1:925339-964669 GCA_023313115.1 Rhysida immarginata | reverse complement strand
GGTAGGCCTAGATTACACATGTAAAAAGTACATCAAGTGAACTTTTTAAAACAAATCTTTACCTACTGCTTTCCCAGAATGCGATTAGTTCATTTACATATGGACTAATCGTATTTTACAAAGGGGTTGGATACCATGGAATCTCCTTGACGAAGTTTGTCCTAAGACTTTTCAACAAACAAGCACGTGCACCTTGAAATTTCTTTGCAAACAATTACTTTAAAAGTTATTACAGTAGATTGCTTGTGTTAATTGTTAAAAATAAAATAATCTAGGCCTACCAACGCACACTGCTTCACGGTGTCATTTGATTGTTCAATGTAGTATTGTAAGTAAACGGAGCTGCGGGGACTCCATGTTCATATGACAAAAAATACTTCTAAGGACCTCTTCTATCATCTCCCAAAAAATCTGTACTCAATTCAAAAACACCCTGTATATGGATATGGTAGCTGCCCAACCTCTAATATTCAGACATCACCTCCTTTATTATTAGTAATAATGAAGGAGGTCATGATTCAGCCAACACCCCCTGTAATAAAGCCTTGACACCAAGTTCTCAACGTCATACTCACGTGATCAGAAGAGGATTGACTTGGCAAATGGCGCCAATACAAACCATCGTAATTATTAATTATATTTTGTTTATTATATTAACTCAAATTCTGATAAAAATTTCTGTTAATTTTTAAATTGTTTAAAAATTATATCATTTTTAATTGTTACAAATGTCAATTTCAATTTTTATTCTTTAGCTGAAATTAAATAATAATGCTAAAATTAAATAAATTGCTATTTTTTTTATTCATTAAACTTTATGAATTCTTATTTACAAAAATCAATATAATATTTCCATGATTTCTATTTAAAAATCGAGCTCGTGTATTTACTCCATTACATGAGCTGCCGACGACAATCCTCTTCTAATGACGTCAGAAAGTTGGTGTCAAGGCTTCGTTTTAGGGGGTGTTGATTCAGCATTGATAATGTCAACAGGATAAGTCAAAACTTTTTGCAATATTCATCACTTTATTTCTTAGTTCGTAGTTTTACAACGAAAGTATAGGCCATCGTATTGCACCGTGTTAAGCCCGTTTTCCATTTAGCGACTCTTTGGCGTTTGTTAGGCGTCTGCGTCTTTTTTTGGTATTTTTGAAAAACGCACTCGTTTTCCAATTAGCATCTGTTACGCGTCTACGTCTGTTAGCCGTCGGTTACGCGTCTTTTCAAGATCTGGCATGGCTAGATTTTTACGCGTTTTTTCAGGCGTCTTTTCTGATCTAGCCAATCAGATGGGCTGCCGTTCGCCGCAGCACTGCCCGGATGCTCTGATTGGCTGAAAATAAACGTCACAGCAGATTTTAGTTTCAGTTTCGTAAAACGTATCATCAGCTCACGCACGCATCGAGTGATAAGAAGCCTCATAGAGTGAAAATAAAATTTCTAATCTATGTCCAATATTCTATCGATTGTAAAAATATTATGTGCCACGGTTCATATACAATGATTTTATAAGCATAATAAACACTGATACATATATACGCTACTCATACATATATACGAAATACATATGTACGATACTGAGGCGCTGAGAAATTACAAAAACTAACTTTTCAGCCCTGATAATAGAGAAAAAAAAATCCATTCACAAATTTGTAGAGCTTCAACGATATAGTAGGCATTCACTCTTTGCATGAAAAAGACAAAAGCATAAAAGACGTAAAAACAGGGGAGAAAATTCCATGGATGGGGGGGGGGGGAAGGAGATCGGAGTTTTTTTGTGCGATTGTTTTGTTTAATCTTTTTCAATCTTCCACGGTGGCACTTACATAGAGCGATTTTGGACATTTTTCTTAGACCGTAGTAATTTTGTTCTAAAGTTATTTGTCTGTTTCGGGAATCTCCTCTACATCCTGTATGTTTACTTAATATGCGTATGAAATCTTTGAATATGATTCGATTTTTTTATAATATATATGAAATCTATATGAAATCTTTGAATATATTTTTGGACATAGGCATTGGCTTCGGTGGTTTGGAATTCTTTTATCACTCCGCTTCCCGGGTAGATGCTAACGCTAAAATGCCATAATATACAACATGTAATTATATACTGCTCTATCTTTATGTACAAATAATGTATGTAAAATTCTTATTGTTCTAATTCCTCGAATAAGTTTATTTCAACTCATTGGGAAATTTTATTTAATTAAATAGTTTTTAATTTTTTCATTCAAAAATTTTCTTATAATATTTATTGTTAATACAACTTTTTAATTATACTCTGTGCAATAAAAGAAAAAACTGGGCGTGGTGCCAGAATGGGCTATTAGCCAATCAGAAGCCTAGCTGTGCACCATGCCAGTTTTTTCTTTTATTGCACAGAGTATAAGTTAGTAGATATTCATTTGATATAATCAATACAAGAAATGATCATAAATAACGTTTTATCAAACCTTCCATATGTAATATTTTTTTTTCGTGAAAGTTAATGAAACATTTATAAGTATAGTCAGCGCTCGGGGGTGGCCGTGGCCTGGTTGTCTCGTCGGTTGGCTTGCCAATCGATGGAGTTCAGCAACTTCAGGCGCGGCCAGCTGCTGGCTGGGTGACGGCCTGGGCTTGAGGGCCACCGCTAGCGGGACAGCTATTTGGGGTGCGGCTGTTGGGGGACTTTGGTCTGACCCATTTGCCGATTGACCATAGCTGGTTTTCCAGCAGTTGGTGACAGCCTCTGGTTCGTTTATCCCCAGCAGCTCTTCCATCATGAAACCCCCCGTGCTTCGGAGGGCACGTTAAGCCGTTATTAATGGGATGGCGCAAAACTCCCTCGTAGGAGTAGGTGCCGCAGATTAAGCACGTGCCGCAAAACTCCCTCTGTACCAGATAGTCAGCGCTGGACTTATACATAAGCAGACTAAGCACGTGCTTAGGGTCCCGTTAGACTAAGCATGTGAATAGGGGCCCCCGAATTCTCAGAAAAACAGGATTTATACTGGGGAAGGTGTGCAGTGCTTAGGGCCCCTAAAGGTACCCTAAAGGTACTAATCCGGCCCTGAGTACAGTATACAGTAGTATATAATGAAAATTGAAATCGAAACTAAACATTTATTTACACAGAAATTACACATTTTGTGTTGCTCTTTTCCCTTTAAATTTTTTATCACAAAGGTCACAAAGCATGCCTGCGTCGTTCATTTCTGTGCGAGGCTGTGTGGATGCTATCAGGGCCGTGGCGTGCTATGATGCAGAGAGGCAGCCGCATCAGGCGGCATAAGCATAAGGGGGTCGGCATTTGTAGATTAGTATCATACAGAGAAAAATCTACAAGACGCCCCTGGCTGCCATTATCCTAGTTGAAGTACTATCATAGGCCGCAGTTAGAAGTACTATCCTCGGCGACGATTTGGATTGATATTAGAGAGCACTTCTTTAATAACGTACAGCACCTGCCAGAAATCTGCCCTACGCATCCGCCATTGAATATCGCGCGAGTGGCTTTCGATTTTGGTGATGTTGGCGTAATATTTTCAGCCAATCAGAGCATCCGGGCAGTGCTGCGGCGAACGGCAGCCAATCAGGTGAATCTACTTCGCTATGGATTCTGGGTAGTTGTCTTCGCCGATTCAGTTAGAGAATCATGGCTGCCGTAGCTGCTGTTCGCCGACAAGGGTTCTCGTGACTTTACCCTCGTGAATTTATTAATAAATACGTTATAAAAATTTGATGAATCATTCATTTACTAAGCAAAAATGATATACACGTAGTAACAAATTCAAAGCGTGAACGTGATCGGAGTGGTTGATAGCTTCTTTTTCCATCACCTTCAGAGAGAGCGACAATTGTTTGCAGTGACTCGACCAATCAGATCAGACCAGACTCGGGATGACGGTTGAAGGTCGCTAAATAGAAAACAGAGACCGTTAAAGAAAGAGACTTGGCATTTCGAGCTACTTCCTGTAATGAGTTTTCGAGTAAAGTAATTTTCGTAAATCTGACTGTTGGTGCGATTAACTAGACGGCGCTATTTGAAAGTTCGGTTTCATTTTCCCTCGTTGCGTTGATTACGAGACCTCAAGGAGAAAAATTTTGAGCTTTCATGTAACGGGCTTCATGCAGAGACCGTTAAGGAAAAAATAGCTTTCTTTAACGATCTCTGGCTTCAAACCTTCAGGGACTCAAAGGCTGAAGTTCGGTAATAATCGTTCACATCATTACAGAAAATGTGCATTCGAACAATATCAATATTAACTAAATTCTTATTTTAATGAAATGCTATTAAGATAAATTAAGAATTTGAGTAACATGTGTGAGCTTCGTCCACGATCTAACTTATCTTAAAAAATATTTCGACTTCCAATGAACATATGAGTGCGATGATTAATTTAAAGGTAATTATAAAGATTTAACAATTTTAGCAATTAAATTAACGTTTAGCTTTTCTGAGGGTCACTGATATATTTTTAAAATGGCTGATTCCTTAATTCTGAGTTCTGTCTTTAAATTACCATCACTTTGAGTCACTTTTAAAGAGGTGCACTTTTTTACAAATCATAGTGGATTGCAAAGTAATTTTTTAAGCATTACAACAATTGTAGCAAATTAAGTAGTTAAACAAAACTATTTTTAAATGTCTGATGTTTTGTCACTTCTAAATGTGATGTTATTAATGATGCTATTGATGATGTTAAAGCCGTGCTCCGGTGAAAATATGTACTTTTTTTTTAATATAAATTTTCAGTTAAAATTTAATGTTTTTCATTGATTTATATATTGAGAATGCCAAAATACTTGATGAAAATGATGGTTCATTTAGTTGTATACTTGTTAACAAGAAAACTGTTTTTATGGTGATATTTCCAAGATGTAATCAAAATATTATAAAAGCTTCTTATTATGATATTTTGTTTTAAATTATTAATCGTAACTTATTGTAATCACGTTTTCTTTATTTTCATTTTTTTTAATGTATAATATTATGTATTATAAAAATATTTTATAAGATAATGTATAATTAGAGTTTATAAATATTTATTTTATGTAACGTGACATTTTTGGTAAATCTTGCTTCTATAAGCAAGGAAAATAAATAAATTTTGCTTTTATATTTTAAATCATCAGAACATTGTGTTGTATCTAATTTTGTTAAATAATTAAAGGATTTATAGTAAAATAGCAAAAATTAAAAAATAAAAAAAATAAAAATAGTAAATATTAGAATCTTATTTAAATCAAAAAACAAGCATAAATTTTCTACTAAGCAGCAAAGCCTGCCTAGGTATTGCCTCCGAGTTGACGTCATTTAATGGCGCCGAAACTTGCGAGTTGTTACGTAAATCATCAATTGTCCCTGAAGTGTTGGTGCGATTAACCAGAGGGCGACACGCTGCAAACTCATTACATGATTTAGGATAGGAAATGCCAAGTCTCTATTCTTAACGGTCTCTTGATGGAAAACGACCGCGCTCCCGTGATAATCACGACGCTTCTTGCAGGCGACGATTGCAAAAGGCTCAAAAGTCGCCGCACATTACGAGACGCCTAAAAGTTGCTAAATGGAAAACGGCCTCTAAGCTATCTTTTTGCCAGTTATGATCCCGTGGCGGTACAAGTTCTTATCCTTAGAAGCAAGAAAAACTCCTTCACTCTGGCTTTCACCTCCTCCTGGTTGTTGAAATGCCGCCCGCGAAGGAAGTGGGCCATGACCAGAACAAGTAATACATGTAATCCGACGATGCTAGGTTGGAATATATACTAGATATGGCATCAGTTCGATTCTCCCCAGTCGTTCGAGCGGTATGCGGCCTCGCATTATTCTGCTGTAGGAGATGGCCTTCTATTCCGCTGGATAATTCCGCTTCAAAGCAACATACATAGTATGAACTCCACTCCAGCTATTCATAGTACTGATTCGACAGCATTGATGATTCAACCGTTCGGAACAAACAGGTAGTGGAATATCCCCTGAAAAGTCCACCTGGTGCAGAGAAGCGCCTACCTGCTGGAAGCACCCGCTTTGGCAACAGATTCAGGAAACTGGCCCGAACTCAACCGCTGATTTAGGATTACGGAAATAGACCCACTTTCATCACATGTAATAATTTTCTTTGTTTGAGCTGGCGTAATTTCGTAAAGGACAATGCAGCAACTCCTATTGTCCTAGCCAAAGTCATAAATATGGTGAAACACGTTGGTCTGTGATATAGCCACCTCGGCTGATAATATCTAAGTACTAGTTTGTGATTTGCCTCTACGGCCTGATGCACGGCCTCAGATTCCTTGGTTCGCGGGCCACCGGACCTGGGCTGATCGTCAAGATTACTGTAACCTAGGCGAAATTTCTGATTGCAGTGCTGTGATTCCCTTTCGCATGACAAATATTTCGTGTTGTTTCAGGATCGTTAGAGCCATGTTTAAAATCGCATATCAAAAGTTCCTTAATCTGCCGTTTTTGGCTATTTATCTTTTAGGCGTCCAAACCACAGACGGAACGACGAAATGAAATGCTGTACAGGGAGAAAATTAATAAAATAAAGGCTGCAGCAAACGCATTTGTGCACAAATTGTAAAAAGTTTGACTGACTCACTGTAGATAATGAACCGGATCCGATGCATACAAAGCGTGCTACAAGAACGATTGGTGGGGTTCGAACAATACCACATTCAGCAAAATTAACTAATTTAGAGCGTGAAATGATAGTAGGGAGCCACATGACCAAGCCTTATCTGTGCGAGACATTGCAGCTTCTCTGGCGGTTCCTAAGTCAACTCTTATTCAACGTCATATTCAAATGGAAAGGAAAGGGGCTCAATCTGCCTAAAAACGGCCTAGTAGATCATCAAGAGTATTCTAGGAAAAATGTCCCGAAAACACTTTACCAAGATCTCAATTCAAACAAAAGTTTTTGTGAGAGATCTGGGATTAATATCAGCACTAGTACAATGCGATGCATATTTCTTGTACTGGATTACCATGTTTGTTCAACTGTCCAAAAACTATAGGCCACTTTAACAAAGGTATGAAGCCGGTTGACATGGTGTAAGGCGCCGATCTTGAACTATAGAGTAGTGGAAAAAGAGTTCTATGGGCAGATGCAACGAGGTTGATGGATCCGCTAAATGATTCTGGAACTGCTTTTCGTTGTTTAAAGAATTGAGTGTGGAAAAATGGGAATGACCACCCCAGAGTTCCGATTGCACACTTACACTTAGTATTAGCTGTGTTAAAAACTGAATGGAGGAATATACAGAGAATGTATCAAAAAAATCAATTTGATATGAAGGTGGAAAGCAGACATAAAAGCCGTGAGTTTCAGCACTGTGCAAGAAACAATAAGAGCTCTTTTTATGTGTAAATAAAAGTTTCCAGATATTAAGGGTGGGAAAGGTCTATATGGTACCGAAAATCTGACGTGAGACATAAAACGCGGAAAAATATTCTCTCGGTATGATATCACAATTTTTTCATTAATAAAATATTGAGAGTTTTTACTAAGTTAGTAGAGTGTTTCAAGAACTTAACCACGAATTCATTACTAATTTTGATTACGTATTTGTGATCTGATTTTCATTTTCTCTCATGCCTGTTGAAAGATTTTAAACCAACTGTTTTTCCCCTTTACTCATGTAGGAGATGGCAGCCAATCTTGCCGGAGCAATTTTGAACGTGGCAGCCGGGGCATGTTCCCTCGAGACGATGTCCCACCACGACATGGACAATGATTTTGAAAGGGCCGGACTAGCCTACGGGGTGAGAACAAAACGACTTCTGACTCTGTGCAAGTAGATGAGCCTGAAATAAATAATGTCAGTATTAACCTATTTTTCCCCCCTTTGTAGGTGTTAACGCTCATCAACGGACTCATTTATGGCGTCGATGCCTTCTTAGCTTACAGGCAGAAGTCCGCTTGAAACAATTAAGCTGACGCTAATTATATAAACTTTTTCTCGCCTTGAATTTCACAGCAACAACGCTGATCACTGCCAAATCGAAGCGATACTGTTTTATTTGAAACGGATTGTAATTTTTAAGTATGCTGGAAAACGTATTTACACAGTTGCTTGAATAAGCCATGTTTATAAACCGGTTATAAGCCATATTGTATAAAGCGAGTCCGTACGACACTAAGAAGCCACCTATATTTCAGTAAAAATATTTTGAAAGAAATGTGTAAAATTAACATTAAGTTATCCAGAAAATAAATAAAATGTTTTTTTTTTTTTTTTTTTAAATATACCAATTTAAATTAATTTCCCTACATGGTGTTCTTGGCCCTTTACATTTTGAAGTCAGTTGTAATAATTAATTTTTTGTCTCACAGATACACATATTAACATTAAAAAATTATTATTTAGTCAATTCTTATTGTATAATTTATTTTAAAGCTATGTAGCTGAATAACAAAAGCTTTGCTTAGTATACTGCTAAGAATTGCTTCTTCCTTATTGAACATATTACGATATTTTAATATTTCTTCTTTAATCTTTTAGACTTCAATTTCAATTTATAAATACTGTAACGAAAATTTTTTGTACTGAATATCTATAATCATATATATTAATACGCAATGTCCGTTATTGTTTTTAAAATTTCCTTTTCTTATTGTATAAGAATTTTTGAAAATGGTAATAAAATAGAACCATATCTTAAATTAATATTCATTTCGTAAGTAATTTCTTTTAGCTTTCAAGAAACTTTTTTTATTGTAAATAGTGTTGCCGATTTAATTAAGAAAAGTCAATAAAAATCGAATTTTTTTTTTAAAACGCTTTTAACATGTTATTTTTATTTCAACAAAATAAAATCCCAACTAATCTCATGGGAACAAGTGGTTAAGTTTGTATTTGGTTTTTGATAATTTTTCATAAGGTACGGGTTGATGAAATTGTAATGAGCCAAGACAATAACTTAACAAAACTTAACGCGCCTTAAAAAGCAAACAAACAAAAAAATTATCAAAAACTCAATATTTACAAAAAAAATGTAATAAAATTCTACTGAAATGAAAGATAAAGAAGGAGTGAAGTTAAACTTTATGAGGCAAGACATTTCCCCTACATTCTTCTGATTGTTAATTAAGCCCGAATATGTTTAGTCGTGAATTGTTGAACCGAGAGAACTGTGTTGGAGATTTTTTCCTTGTGACTGATGAGACTGTTGGCCAGGTGAAAATGGGAGGAAAGAATTGCGAACACTCCGTAACTCATTCCGGCTATTTTGAAAGACTGTTTCGTATAGAAAACCGAGTAGTATCTAAAGGCGCAAATCCCCGAAACGAGGTAGAGGAGGAAGGCCACTATGTCCAGCAATAACTCCTGGATAAAGAGAAGAAATAATAATTACTGCAATGGAAATGGCCACGGGTAATTTGAATTATTTTCTTAATTTAATATAATCGCATACAAATTTAATAAAGAAAAATCGGTAAATCTAATCAAAATTAAATAACCAGATGAGAATGAACAAGCTAGCATTACCAAAGCGAACTTAAAAAGTTTATATCTCCGTAACGAGTGGTCCAATTTTGAATTTTTTTTTCAAATTTATATTAATTATAGAGTCTACTATATGCACATCGGTATCAGCTGTCAAATATAGAGATATTGAATATCGATTCTCGATACTTATGATTTTTCGATGGTGTCCGTCGGAATATTGACCACTTGTCAATACAAAAATTTATTTATTTTTTGTGTCTTATTAAACTGCTTTGGTTCCATTTTTCTGTGACTCGCCATTTTCGAGATATAGCATATTTCGGAAATCCGAATTTTGGCCGATATCTTGGGAACTATTGATCCCACAGAAATCTGGATGCGATATTTGTCATCAGCGATAAAAGACGCATTCATTTCATATATCATATATCCCGCACCTTAAAAAAAAGTGCGGACAGACGGAAATATAGAATTCAATAACTAACTTTTCAAGTTCGTTGAAAATTCCTTCAAGCTATGTTCACTATAACTATAAACGGCAGAATAAAACCACAAATCCACAAGAATTATTTTAATGATTCGAATGTACATCTTCATAGCAATGTCACCTTCTTCAGCGAATATGAAGACAGTTTCATACAATGAATACATAATAATAATAATAAAAAGCACAACACAATTTTACACTATTCTCAAAATGACTGCGATCTCTTCCCCTATTTAATGCTACAAATCGAAGTAATTTTGATAGGTTTAAATGTTCAAAAATATTTTCATATTTTCAAAAATACATCTCGTGAAATCAACGAATGCAGGAAGCAAAATTTGAGATTTCATGCACAAAATGGTATATTCTATAAGGAAAGTGACAGGTTCCCTACTTAATAATTTAAGCTACAATTATAAACAAGGGGGTAAAATTTATTACTTACCGACAGAGGAGGTTTGAGTGGATCCTCCACAATCTGATGGATTACGAGGGCGGGAGTTATTAGCAGATAGGCGGCTGGAGTGAAGAAACTAAGCAGAAACCAGTCCGGTTGGCCACCCATCAAAAGGAAACCTCGAATTAAACCGAGGCAGATTATGCTAGTCACCTGAATTATTTAAGAAAAAGATAAAAAACAAATTTGGAAACAAGCGATCTCAGAAACAAATATTTTAGATTTTAAACACGAGCTTAGTTTAATCGAAGCTCACGTACATACGAGGGGTGTTCAAATGAAACGGTACGAAACGTCGTAAAAAACAAACCGGTTGGAATTTGACTATGCCGCTTTGGGATAACGTAGTGCGACATCTAGGGAAGAGAACGCAGGAGAGAATCAAGCACTTGCGATTCCGTCCAATTAAATTCCCCGAGCACGGAAAAATCATTAACAGCGACGTCCATTGACACTCCGTAGCCTACGCAAGTCCATCAAGAGCAAACGGCCTGGGCTGCTCACGGAGGGAGTGATTGTGCTCCACGATAATGCTCGTCCACACGTCTCCAAGGTCACAAAAAGTGTACTGGACAAATTCAAGTGGGAGCAGCTTGAGCATCCGCCCTACAGCACGGACATGTCGCCCTGCGACTTCCATCTGTTTGGTCCGCTAAAAAAACATCTCAAAGGGAAGCGCTTCAACTCGGTCGACGAACTGAAAGACACAGTGAAGGACTGGCTGCTGTCACAGCCACAGCAATTCTGGGAACAGGGAATCCTTCGGCTCGCGAAACAGTGGGATAGTTGTTTTCAGGCATATGGTGATTAGTTTGAATAAAGAATTCGATAATACCACAGTGTCGTTTCGTACCTTTTCATTTGAACACCCCTCGTACCTTTCATTGCCATACATTGACGTATTTGATGGAATTAACCAGTAATAATCCGAGAAACCGTGGAATTTAATAGATATTTTACCATTATTCATGGAAGATCTGGAGGAAGGGCCAAGAGCGCTTTTCTTTTCTTTCATAGAGATCTGGGGCATAGGCTTTCCAGTTGTTCTGTCCTGTTTGTATTTGTCCTGAACATGTGACTCGATTATACAGTAGTTCTGTGAAATGGTGCAAAAGTTCAGAAAGCCACGCGGCCAAAAATTCTAACAAACCAACTAACGACCAAAAGGTGTATAACTTATGCAGAGTATTTGCTCAAAGGAGACATTGCATTGCATGCATTCTCATCTTTTTCGGGCTGAGCTACAGCAATGTGTATATTCGGCATCATCCACTTCCCTGAGTGGACCAGAAATATTTAAATTTAGGATTATATTGAGAATATCTAATGAGGTGTACAAAGAACATCGATAACTTCTCGTTAAAATTTCTTGCTAGTGGTAAATCTTATTATCATTTTAATCTGCAATGCAAAATTTTAACATGGTCTACTCATCTGAAAAGTAGAACCCAGCATCCAAATATCTGCAGGCATGCTCAACTGCAACAAAAGACGACCGTTAACAGCCTGCGGAACAGATGGGGAAATGCTTATCTTATCTTATCTTGTACAGAGGATAGATTATCTTATCTTGTACAGAACGATAATCTGCGGCACTTACTCCTTCGAGGGAGTTTTGCGCCATCTCAGTAACTAACGACTGACAGTCTACGAGATGACAGTAACAGCCGGGACCGACGGCTTAACGTGCCCTCCGAAGCACGGGGGGGGGGGGGGGTTCATAATGGAAGAGCTGCTGGTGGACGAACAAACCAGTGGCTATCACCAGCTGCTGGGCATCCAGCACTGGTCACTCAACAAATGGGTCAGACTAAAGTCCCCCAACAGTTGTACTCCAAATAGCCGTTCCACCCAGCAGTGGTCCTCAAGCCACTGGCTCTCACCGCGCCTGAAGTTGCTTAACTCCATCGATCAGCGAGCCAACCGACGAGACAACCAGGCCACGGCCACCCCCTGGGAAAATGCTACTCAGCTCCAGCGAGAACTTTGCGCCGATTTGAACTTAAACTCTTCGCAATGGTCTTCACCAAAGACGGACTTTATACGCATAGACCTATGCTGTGCGTTCCTGTAACTTCACGATTTCTGTGCGTATTTCCATAGAAACTGAACTGAGGAACATCGTGGTTGAGGACACGATGTGTAGATAAAAAATATAAGAAGGAGCTGTGGTTTGGAATTACTTGCAAAGGAAAGGGACACTTCTAACCACAAAGATCTGCGGCATTTCATATTTAGGATGCCTTTGTGGTTAGAGATTTTCTTTCCGTTACGATGAGTATAATCAAGTATATTTTTCTGACGAATCATGACTCAGTCTGTTATAATCGAAAAGTTCTCATCTGGAGGGAACTCGGCCAGGAAATAAGGCAAATTTTTCTGCAGGTACATCACATATTATGGCGTAGGTGGAACGATCGTCTGAAGTTGCTTAAAAATTTAATAATGTGCTGTTTCTTCTCATTTTACTGAATACTATACTATTTTTTTTTAAATAAATTACATTCAACATAGCTAGTCGCAAGTGATTTTCCTTAGATATTTTCTTGACCAATTAATTATTTCGAACGGTGTTAATTCAGGGATCCTAATGTGTGGCACTTATTTCTCTAACTTAGTTTCTATTTATGTTTCCTTGTTATCGAACAGATAACTGCACAGTGGTATGCTTCAAAGCTGAATAAGTGACATTTATTGACACTGCATGAAAAGAGCCTATTATAACAATTTCTACTACAATTTAATGACATGACACACAGGATGAAAAGCCTATTAATAATAAAGCGTTATATTCCTCGTCTTAAGTTTAATGTTTCAAAACCTCCACTCGCACGCTATATAAGCGACAGAATTCAACACAATCTACTTCTTTTAAATGTGCACTTTCCTTTGTCTGCTTTTTTAATTTGTGTAAATCAAGTAAACTTATAATGGTCTTATTGGTAAAAATACTTGATTACTGGATCTATTCTATTTTTCGATGGTCTTCAAGAATCCGAAGTCAGAATTTCAAAAATTCAAAATTTTTTTAGTGCACAAGTAAACTTTTGAGGGCAGCAGTCCTATGGAGACAGGGTCTATGCGTGTGTATTGAAAAATATTGGTTTTTTGAAATTCTAACTTCGGATTCTTAAAGACCATTAAAAAGTAGAATAGGAATGTCTGTAAGACCCACTCTCTATCTCTTTATCTTCATCGATAAAATTTGGTTCAAAACTTTAAAAGTTCCACACTTTGAGGGCCTCTATCTCCTAAACGGTTGGATCAATTGAAAAAACACCAAGAATAAAACATTTCTCGAATATTGTGTACAATCTGAATATACCATTAAAAATAGGGGTTCCTATTTAAGATTTCAAAGTTACCCCCTCCCCCCAGCCCTCCTCACAAGGGGGGGGGGGGTAATTTTTTTATATAATGAATTTCTTCCGCGAAATAATTCACTTTTGATTTTGGACATTTTTTCGTACAATGCTTAGTTCCCGAAATATTCAATTGTCTCAAGATAAATGCCTCACCCTGTATATTATCCGGGTTTTAAATATGATTCGCTGAAAATCCTAATGGTGTTGTGTTACTAAAAAAAGCTCGAGTCTATTGTAGCTTACATATAATTTTCACGTATTTATTTATTTATTTATTTAATTTGAGGAAAAAACTCAGTTATCGAAGTAAGTTATAAGAAATTACATTCCTTACAGTGCTATGCAACAATGGAAGCTCAGGTGGAAACTATTGCGAATTCTAATCAATGCATCGACAATCGAACAATGAAGTGTACATTTGTTCAGGTGGGACGAAAGCACTGCTTTCACAAGGCTCACCCTTCCAGACTAAATACCACATGAATTAACTGGAGGTAGGCAAGAAACCTGATTAACCTAAGAAATCTTCCACATTATAAAAAAATAATAAGACTGACGATTGTCAGAAGATTGGAGGAGGAGGGGAAGGGGTATCACATCTTCCAATAATCCGGAAACGAAACGTTGCCAATGTTGCATCATTAATACGTATACGTCGGCTTTCAAAACTTCGTATGCCACTTCATTTCCATCGAGCTTTTCAGTATTCCAGCGACCAGGGCGTTGTCATTGCTCTTCATTGTCTTCACCAAACTCACCAGAAGATCTTGGATAAACTTTCCGATGTGAGTCATGTTCAAATCGGAGTGGATGTACCGATTTTTCACGGTCCTTTTTCCAAGCTGAGCAATGGTCTTCAGGGTAACATTCTGGAAACACTGAAGCTCACTCCATCTGCTTTTACATATAGTCGCCCACGCAAGCATGCCATAGAGAGGATGGTCTGAATAAGCGCCTTGTTACAGGAGTATCTTATTGCCGATGCTGAAGGCACTGTTTCGACCCAGGACAGCTATGAGACTGTACTTTTCGCCTTGTTTAGAGTCACGTGACGGTTCCAGGAGAGTCTTGAGTCGATGATAACGCCAAGGTACTTGTAATAGTCAACCCATTCGACTTTCTTATTGAATAGAACTAGAGAATCCGGGGGACGCTTAAGCTTTTTGTTGAAGTACACAGCCCTGCATTTTCCGACGTTAAGGTTCATCTTCCAGCAATTAAATCAATCTTCAAATTTCTTCAAGGCGTTCCGCGGACGAGTGATAACGTGAGATGGCTGGTGCGCCCATGTCATTATACTGTCATGATGACAGTAACATCAGCATAGAAAATATAAATTACACTTTTCGGGTTTTGGGAAATCGTGCACAAAATAATTAAACAGAACGGGTCCGAGGATAGAACCTTATGGAATACCGCCCTTTACCTTACGGGCTTGATAGAATCTGTTGGTAAGAAAGGATTTCGCCATCGAAATCAAAGCAGGAGGAAACCCGTCTCTAATCATCTTGTGGATTAGCCCCTCGTAATCAAAGCATCAAAATGCACAAGTTTATTCGGTTGATGAATCATCAGAATTCGCTATCATCCAATAACGTGCTTCGTTATTTGTGTTCAATGGAACCAACCAGAATTAATGAAATTATTGCATGACACATGCTTAGATAACCGCATGACTAGTGAAAAAATTTTTCCACAGCTTTTTTTTTTATTTTTTTTTTTTTTTACAATAAACATCTCACATAATTCACTTTTCTGTAATGGATTTCGTAATTTTAGAAAATATATATTATCCGCGGATTTTAGTAAAAACATATATTAAATGGTTGGATTTACATAGAAATACCTTTCAAGGAGTCGGAACCAAGGGCAAAATATATATAAAGCGGGATTTTACAGGATGAGTCAAAAGTCTTTTACCACCCATACAATTTCAAAACGAGTGGAGATACAACAAATCTATTGCAGGCAACATATAGGAAATTAGGTAGGGGCTAAACAATGGTGGTGTCAAATTTGACCTTTGACCTCGAATTTTGCAACTTTGTAGCAATACAGGTAGAGAAAAATTTCCAATTGTACATTGTAGAGTTCAAAACGCTGATTTTAACAAAACAAAAAAAAATTAAAAATAAGCGTAAAAATAAACCCACTACATGTACAACAAAATGAAATTTCAGTGCTCAAACTGTCGTGTGGACTATGGAATGGCATCTTGGTGGGACCCGTTTTCTAGAACGGTTGCCTTACTGGAGTAAGGTACAGAAAAATGATTTTGGGTTTCAAAGAATCTAATTGGTTGTGTGAAGGTAAATGGTAGATCCCGTAACATAATCCTGTATGCAGCCAACAACTTTAGCAATACCGTCCAAATGTCTGCGAAGGAAATTTCTTCTAAACTTTAGGAATTATACACGGTGTTCCAAATTGATGTATACGCTCTTTGAAACGTTATAACTCAGCAACGAAATGAGATAGAAATATAAGGTTTGTTGTATTTTATTCCTTAAACTTCCTTAAGCCCATACATGTTCAAAATGTCCACTTTCTGCCGCAGTACACTCCCAACACCGACGTCAAACAGAGCGACATGCCGACTGTATTGTAGCTAATGGAATATCACTGATGGAATGTTCAATCTCATCTCTTAATTCCGTCAGGGTTTGTGGCGTGTACACCGTGTTCTTTAAAGTTCCCCAAAGGTAAAAGTCGAGAGGGGTTAAATCAACACTTTCGTAATCAGTGGAACTTCTCTTTCTTCCGCACCGACCTTTCAACACATCTTTCACCGTTCCTTCAGCTTCAAACTTGTCTCGGAGTTTTGTTATTGTTACCCTTGTTGGCGGTGGTGTATCAAATTCAACCCTCCAACGTCGATGAACCTCAACAACATCCTCCACTTTTCAATAACACTTCAGTATCCACTTACGTTCATCGAATGAAAGTCTCAACGCCATTTTGCTTTATAAACAAATGTACAACAATGAACGTATTGCTATGCTTTTCCAACACCGTCTGGATCATACACAAACAAATCTTTTATTTCTATCTCATTTCGTTGCTGAGCCATAACTTTTCATAGACTGTATACATCACTTTGTATATTGAAGTTATACTACTGAGTAACCTGTGCATAAAATATTCAATGATTTTGTAAAGGTATAACAGACAGTTCTTTTTTAAGTATAATTAATTATCAATGTATTGTACAGTAATGAATTAGCTGAACCGGAATTTTTTACGAACAAGTGGGTATTTTAAGAAAATATAATCTGAAACTCTATAACATATTCGAGAACATAATAATAATAATATATAATGGTTAACAAAAATTAAAAAATAATTAACAAGAACTTGAAGCAGAAAGGAAAACGCCGTCTTAGACACCCTTCCTTCATATGCATCACTTCTTTTATATATTAACAAAACAGGAAACAAATTACGGACGCATTTAGCAACGTTTCCTCTGTGAAAAAGGAATTTTTTTTTTTGATAAAAAGTAAAATTTAATTAAAATCGTAAAATATCAATTTAAAAATGTTTTTGCTTAATTTTTATTAAAGGAAAAGTTTTCAAAAGAATAAATATCCTGACAAAATTGCAGGCAACCTCATTCCCGCCATTTATTTTAGTCTTTAAAACAAAGTTCTCTTCATGCTAGTTTTAAAAATAAGATTTGATTTAAAACCCGTTTCGAATGAGCTCGTTAGTATGACAAGGGTTTTGGGTTTCATTGGTTGGGTTGGGGAGCCGAAAGGAGTGTGCGATGAATCTCAGAAAGTGCGCGTGATTCATCACTCACTCGGTCGTGGGCGTTTGTTATATTTTGAAAACACTTAGGAATTTCCTTCATGACGCCAAAGAAAAAAGTCTATTTACTTATTTCTTATCCTCATTATAAAATTTAACGATAAGCGTTTTAATGACGTTTTAGATAGATAAGCGTTTAATTTAATCTTATGAGTATTTAGCAATTTCTAATGTTACTTTATAAAAGACGAATCTTAAAGAAAAAAAAAATTAAAGCAAAATTATTTAAAATTCCTAGTAGAGTAAAATTAGTTTTTAAGATACTTTAAAATAAAAACAACTGAAACAAACAAATAATACAACGCACGAGTTCCTTACAATTTCAATGGCACGGAGTATACAGCGTGGGTCATGGGCCAACTGGAGGAGTCTTCCCCGGTTGAAAGCCATCATGGCGTGTTGTCTGACACCACCTTGGTAGTCGTCATTCCCCACCCCGCCTAACATCATATTGGAGGCTTCCTGTTTACTTCCGTTCATTTACTCGTTAGAACGAAGGACTCTTGCTTTTCCCCTCCTTGGTAACGCTATACAGAAGTTGAGCGGCTGTCAACGATAAGCGGCAGCAGGCCAATGACGTTGTGACGTCGCCGTAATGAAGTGCGTGAGGGACGGCGGAGGAATCATTCAATAAGGATCCTTTTGTTAAGATTTGCCTTCGTTTAATTGCGCTCTTTATTTTAAATATATTATTATTGATGTTTTCGTATTTTTTTTCTTTGTCTTTTTTGTTTCCCTTTAAATGTTTGTCGCTCCAATACCTCTCGCCAGGTTTCTCTGCGAAGCAGTTTCCCTTTCCAGTACTTAATTCATATATCGTTACTAAATATCAGTACAACTTCTTAGGATTTCATTAAATATGAAAAATTATCTAACTTAATGTAAACCACATGTTTTTTCACTGGTAAAACTTATTTACCCAACCTCTTTTTTAGGGAAGAAAAGTCCGAATTAAGGACAATTATAATTTATTCAATATAACTTTTTAAACTTTACTTTCCTAACAAAATTGATAATAATAATAAATTTAAATTAATAATAAATTTAAAAATAATAAATTTATATGAAATTTATAATAAATTGATAATAATAATAATAATAATAATAATAATAATAAAATCTTAATTAGAAATATTTGAATCTAATATAGGCGACCAAAGTGTGACTCACAAATTTAAATGGAGGCAAGAATTAAATTATTTATTTATTTATATATTTATTTATCTATTTTTTTTTTACATTTGCCCAATAAATTGAACGCCACTCCAATATAACAAATTCATAATAAGAGAATTCACTGTAGATTCGAATCATCAATAAATTAATTCTGATACAGTTAAAGGTAAATTAAAATCAAAGGGAATCGGAAACGTAACTTTAAATTAATTTTGAAAGCGCCACTTAACATGAAAGAATTTCGCCCACAACATTTCTCTGGACAATTTAAAGTCCTACATTAATTAAAGTTGCAATAAAAAACCGTGACCTTATGCTATGCTTTTAAAGAACGCCTTTTGTTCTTTTAACCCTTTCAGATTCCTAATACTAAAGCTGTATTTAAAATTTTTATTTTCACGCATTCCATCATGTTAAGTGATATTTATTCTTACAGGGTAATTACACAAGAAGATAGAAACGTCCAATTTTTTCTATTATATTTTTCGCAGTCCATTCCGATCTCTTTTAGTTTCCAAATATCAATGGCCAAACAAATGAAATCATTCATTTTATTTTTTTTTCCCCTGAACCCCTGTGAATGCGCCGATAATGACTCATAATTAATGGCTGAAGATTAAAGTTCAAGAGACTCAGTTTAAAAATAAAAAAATAATAGCCTAATCGGCGACGTAGAAAACTAACAAAGTCTATCGTGAAAACAGTAGAACGAAAACCAAACAAAAGTAACGAATAAAAAACAAAATACTCATAAAAATGATTAAATTTTATTTTAACCATAGGGTTTTGATTGAGCTCAGATCTTATACAGTATGAACTCGTTCATCTTTTTTTTAAAGAGAATTTTAAAATTCTTTTCAGGAAATCAATCATGCTAAAGCACTGAGCTTTAAATCATGCCGGGCAAACATGACATCTGTTGGCGAAATTTTATATTATGTTTGGAGAAGGTGAAATTCGACATCTTTTGAGAATAATTTGTTTTAATATTTTTAATGCAGTTTTTATAACCATTCTTATGCTTCAGACTGAGTTATGGATTTTAACGTAGAGTTATGGATTTTAGAGTAGGTGTACCCAATAAGGATAGAGCAGTAACACGTATTATAAACATTTTTTGCCAACAACATCCCTAATAACGCTATATTCACAGGAAAGATAATGGTTTATAAACCAGAAATAATACGTAGACTATTTTTAACAAAATTACGATAAGACCTAGAAAATTCTCTAAATCAATATCTTTAGAGAAGACATTGCTTTAAATGTACTCATAGATTAACAGAGGAATTAGAAAGATGATCTTATATTATACAGGGCGTTTGCTAAACATACGGAAAAAATTCAGGGGGTGATTCTTTGGGTTATTTTAAGAATCTTTTGTCTTTAGATGATTTTTGGATAAAGGTTTTTCGACAAAAACAATACTGATATCTTATAACAACATTCTGATTAGTTGTTAAAATTTTTGGAGCACTCGCTACTTGTCTTTCTAGAGGATATAGCACTGGCAACGAAAAATGTACATGTAATGTGGTTTATGCACGATGGGCACCAGCGCATTTTAATGTAATGCGCTTGCTCCCGAGTTTTTCAATGCAACATATGAAGACCGCTGGTCTGCTCGATCCCCGGACTTAAATCCTTTGGATTTTTTTTCTACGTGGTCATCTGAAGTCGTTAGTTTACACAACTCCAGTGGAAAATGTAGAAGATTTGAGAAATCGGAACAACCCTGGGTATAATGCAATAAGAACAACCCTGGTGTTTTTTGAAAGAGTTTGGCAGTCAATGAAGAGAAGATTGGATGCATCCTAACTAGTGGTAGTCATTTTCAGCAGTTATTGTACAGGGTGGTCATAAATTATTAAGCACATTTTGACAGTGAATATTTTATTAACCAAGAAATGTACACACTTCTTTTGAACATCATTGAAAAGTACAACTCAAACAGTTTTTTTCCGTAATATTCCGAAGTTACAGCACTTCCATGTGTGCTCCTGCAGTGACTCGCAGAATATCCATTCGATATTCGATTTCACGCCATGTATTCCGCAGCATTTCAGGTGTCACTGTTGCAATGACGGCCACAATCCTTTCCTTCAATTCATCAAGATCACGCACTTTGCTGGAGTATACGCGGTCCTTTACATATCCCCACAAGAAAAAATCGAGTGGTGTGATGTCAGGAGATCGCGGAGGCCATGAAATCGGCCCCCCGCGGCCAATCCAACGACCAGGAAATCGTTCCCCAGTGTGGCGGTGCACCATTCTGTTGAAAAATAACATCTGGTTGTCGTTGTTCAAGCTGCGGTATAGCATAACATTGCAGCAAGTCAAGGTACGTGATGCTATTCACCGACTGCTCTGTGAAGAAGAATGGTCCAATCACTTCATTGACAGTCAACGTGCACCACACATTGACCTTTGGACTGTCTCTAACATGTTCACGGATTTCATGAGGGTTCTCTGATCCCCAAATGCGACAGTTGTGTTTGTTCACACGCCCGGAAACATGAAATGTTGACTCACCTGAGAAAGCCACTTTATCCAAGAACGTGTTGTCCACATCAATTTTGTGCAGAATGAGCTCCGCGAATGCAAACCGTTGCGGTTTATCGTCGGGCTTTAGTTCCTGAACAATCTGAACTTTGTAGGCATACAATTTCAAACGCTTATGCATCACTTTCATCACCGTAGATCGTGGGACTCGCAATTCCAAGCTGGCGCGCTGAGTTGACTTCGTAGGGCTCCGTTGGAACGCATCTCGCACCTTCTCAATGACTTCCTCACTGACTTTAGGCCTACCAGCACCTTTCTTGTGGGATACGCTTCCAGTGTCCTTAAACTGCTGATACCACCGCTTTATGGAATCCTTTCCAGGAGCAGGTTGTCCATATTCCAAGCGGAATTGCCGTTGAACTGCTATCACGGATTTCTGCTCATGAAACCAAAGAACGCACATTGCTTTCTGCTGCACGGTCGCCATTTTCGCGTTTTGTGTTCCTACGCCAAACAGTTTGAGTTGTACTTTTCAATGATGTTCACAAGAAGTGTGTACATTTCTTGGTTAATAAAATATTCACTGTCAAAATGTGCTTAATAATTTATGACCACCCTGTACATTAACAAGCTTTACATGTAATATTAGGTAATAAAATATTGTTTTTGTTGAAAAACGTTTATTGCCGTGTATCTGCGAAACTAAGCAACATTCCGAAAATCATCAAAGGACAAAAGAATCTTAAAAGAACCCAAAGAATCACACATTGATTTTTGCCTATGTTTAATAAACATCCTGTATACCTACCTGTATATTCGACAGATTTTTGAAATATATTGAACACGTGTTATTCAGTTTTTCGATCCGATGTAAATTTCGCAAAATATTCGACCGTCCCGCTTCTTTTGGCACACCCTGTATATACCAGGTCGGTGGCCGAGAGGGTTAAGGCACAGGTCTTTTCGCTCTCGAAACCAGCGAGTTGCGGATTCGAATCCCGCCGAGGGCATGGATGTTTGTGTTTGTCCCTTTCATTATCATTCTTTCATCATCATACATTGGGTCTAGTACAATAGACCTGAGGTCGCGGTGCTTGGTTCCTTGATAACCACCCCTTTAAAATTCATTCATTCATTCTTTCATTCATACCTACCAGGGTCCCATTTTAAAATGCAGCTAAGTAGCTCGAAAGCGAGCAACGCCGAAGAAAAATGTTTCAGATAAAGTTGCAGCATTTCTAAAAAATTGGAAACATGTGCCTCCTTGAAATATTGCAACTTCTTATCTGAAATATTTTTCTTTAGTATTTTTCGTTTTCGAGACGAAAAGGGATACCCGATATAAGTGTGATAGTACCTTTGCTCTGTATCCGTTTTTCGTATTTTTCGTAGAATGGGTAGTACCTTTGCTCTGTGTTGTATTGATTGAGTTATTATTTAACCAATTGGGTGTTATAATTTATTTTTTTGAGATTGCTGTCTTTACCTACAAGTATAATTATCCCGGGTACGCCGGGTACCTCTGCTAGTCTTTCTTCTATATATATAAAGAAGGATGTTTGTTTGTGGGTTTGTGGGTTTGTTTGTGGGTTTGTTTGTTTCTTATACAAATCTACAGTTTTATTCCGATCTTGATGAAATTTTGCATACTTGACCTTCAAACCATGAGGAAGGTCACTGTCTACCTTAGATTTCGGAAAAATAATAATTATCGATAAAAAAAAAATCGATATTCATGTTTATGGCAGGGCATATTAATTAGAAATATCTCATGACCAACAATGCAAGGTAAAGTTTGTATCAACAATGGTATCAACACGCAATTCACACTCTGCATGACCAGCATTCAATGTCTCATGACCAACAATGCAAGGCAAAGTTTGTGCAATATAGAATTCAATGCATAGAATTCCTGTTATTCAGGCTTTTCTTAGAAAAGAGAATTCTTAGTATTTAACAATTTCTTGCAAATCTTTAAAAATGATCAGTAACTGGAGATAATGAGTTAGCAGACTATTGAGAAAGAGTGAAAGACGATAGAGGAAGCACTCCTTTAGCTCCGTGCTGTATTGAGCAAATGGTAAGCAAGTAAATAGAAGAATCGGCGACCGCTAGACTACACAGTGATGAATGGCCAATTTTTGCTTCAAGACATCGAAAGAAGAAAGGAAATTGCAACAACATCAAGTGTACATCTAAAGTAACATTACGTAGTAAAAAATTATTTAGACTAGAAGGCATCCTTGGAGAGGTCCATCCATTGTGAGCCTTTAAAATTTTTTTTGCGGTAAATCAAGTCCCGGTATATCACCTAGAATGGATTTTTTCAGTGAAGAGGTAAATTCCTGTCCTTCGGATTTTTCTTAGAATGGATAGTCCCTTCGCTCTATATTGTAGTGATTGAGTTATTATTTAACCAATTTGTAGGTTTAATTTAGCTTTTTGAGGTTGTTCTGTTTACCTACAAGCGTAATTATTCCGGGCAACGCCGGGTCCTCTGCTAATATATATATATATAAGGATGTTTGTGGGTTTGTGCGTGGGTTTGTTGGTTTCTTATACAAATCTACAGTTTTATTCCGATCTTGATGAAAATTTGCATACTTGACCTTCAAAGCATGAGGATAAAAAATACCTCAGATTTCGAAAAAAGAATAATTATTGATAAAAAAATCGATATTCATGGTTATGGCAAGGCATATTAATGAGTAGGGTGACCAGACTTTTTACGACGCTAATCCGAAACACGGCCGTGAAGAATCTGGAACAAATCCGAGAAACGTAATTTTTGACAATTAAATCTATCAATATCCAATTAATATATATCTATCAATATCCTTTTTATTAAAAAAGGACGCTTACTTATTGCAGGGCAGTACACCAAAATCGGGAATGTCCCGCAAAATCCGGGACATCTGGTCACCGAAATATCTCTTGATCAACAACGCAAGGCAAAGTTTGTGGAACAATACTTAACAATGGTATCAATATGCAATTCACAAACACTCTACACGGACCAACAATATATATCTCATAACCAACAATGCAAGGCAAAGTTTGTGCAATATAGATAAGTTTCAATTTGTAACAATGCATAGAGTTCCTGTTATTCAGGCTTTTCTTAGAATTGAGAGTTCTTAGTCCTTAACAATTTCTTGAAAATCTTTAAAAATGATCAGTAACTGGATATAATGGAGAGTTAGCAGACTTTTGAGAAAGAGTGGAAAGACGACAGAGGAAGCACTCCTTTAGCTCCGTGCTGTAATGAGCAAATGGTGAGCATATCAATAGAAGAATCGGCGACCGCTAGACTACACAAAGTGATGAATGGCAAAGTTTTGCTTCAAGACATCGAGAGAAGAGTGCGAATTGCAAGAACATCAAGTATACATCTAAAGTAAGATTACGTGACTAAAAAATTATGTAGACTAGTAGTGGCATACTTGGAGAGGTCCATCCATAGTGAGCCTTTAAAAAATTTTTTTGAACTTTTCATTAAGAATTTTTACTGTATTAATAGTAAGCGTTTTCATGGGAAATTATTTTTAAGATAATTCAAAATTTAATCAAAAAAAGAAAGAGTCCGAGCCACGCCGGGGTTATCACGTAGCTTATTTGGTAGCACAGCAGATCCAAACATTTCATAAAAATACTTTTTGACTATATTCTGGGTGAATGTGAATATTTTGGAAACTGAGATGCTGATAATGCGATGATTGAACGTTCGTTTCCAAGAATTATTAATAATGAGTATAAAATGACGGTGCAGTGACAGGACATAAATAAGGAAATTGAGGAGGAAAAAGAGTCACACGTGTCTCCCTTGAGCTCCCTATCAAACATCCAGACGACTGGCAAAAATTTATGTGCCTGGAAAGGAAAGAGAAAGAACGAGTACTGGTCAGAGGAACTCTGCAGCTAAAACAGAAGAATCTATACTGGCATTGGAAACATCTGAACAAAGGGTCTAAGAGCTTCTACGTCAAGGGCAAGAAAAACAAGAGCTTCTAAAGCATCCAGTGATGTTCTCCGGTGGTGAAGATGGATATCATTTTAATCTGAGACATGTCAACATGAAGTTAAATAAAGTCCCGGTATATCATCTAGAATTCCTGTTTTTCGGATTTTTCGTAGAATGGACAGTCCCTTCGCTCAGTGTTTTATTGATTGAGTTTTTATTTAACAAATTTGGAGTTATAATTTAACATTTTGAGATTGTTCTGTTTACCTGCAAGTGTAATTATCCCAGGCAAAGCCGGGCCCTCTACTAGTATATAATAGAATAAATGGAATAAAAAAAACTGAATAAATAAATTGAAGAGTTGGAATGGTACATTTGTACAGGCCTCCCATTATAATTTAAAATGAATTCTTCTTGCATACTCCTCGGTCCAATATTTAATTATTTTGTAAAAGTAAAAAATCTCTATCCCCGAAATGGTTCAGCTATTTTCCATCAGTTTATTCAAAAATTGTTCATCTCAACGTTATTTCTTTCGGAGAAGTTAGTTGCACATGCATTATGCAAATTTAGTAATGCATAATACGTACAGATGTAAATTTTTTTGCGAAATTTCAACTTTGCAAATCATAAAAAAATTTTTTCAGTGCGGGGGAGGGGGATCAACCTATGGGAGGGAGGGGGGGGGGGTCACAATGAAAACCTTAATAATCCAAAATGTCTCTTCAGAGCCAAACAATTTATTTAAAAATCTTATTTCCTATCAATGTCGAATTTATTGACTTTCGTTCGTTTGTGTGAATGCTACAGTCATTTCTGTATTTATAGAAAAAAAATCTTATAAGACTTAACTAATTGCCAAAAAAAAAAAAATACGCCAAGGCACCTTCTAGATGGTAATTTTGCATTTTAAACAAGAAAATGTGCGATGGAAAACTATCACAGAGAATACATCGAGGCGGTTTTCTTGAAAGGTTCAGAATCTCAGCCTCGACTACACTGATTTTCAACTCGAGTTTTTTAAGTTCGGAGGGCAAGCATTAATTTTAAAAATCAGTAGATAAATGAATTCAAGAAATGTATCACTGTAATACATTAGTTAGATTGAGTTTTGATTTGAACAAGGTCCCAGATAAACATACATAGTTTTTTCAATTTTTAATCTATTTTTTTTAGTACATAAATACGTTGCATTGTATAATTAATTGTATTGCAACTTTTGAACATAAAATCTTAAGAACCATAAGCTCTTAATAGCGAGATTTTTCTAGGCCTATTTTTCTTAATTTTCTCACTGTTGGTTATCAAAACAGTAGTAATACGATACCGGACCTCATCTACTTTAGTTGCTATTGATGGCACGTACAGTGTTTTAACGTACCACAGTCCATTCATTACATTTGGTTTTTTCTGTTGTTTGTCGTTTCGGAGGAGTTAGCGGCACAAAATTGGTCCACACTCATGTGCAGATGGATTTTTTTTTCTTTCAAAATTTCAACATATCTTCTCGAATCATGAGTTTTTAAGTCAATTTCAGTGAAAAAAAAAAATTGAGTTAGGCTGGACGAAAACAGGCCACCATCTGAAGATGGTGATTAGCCAATAAAATAAATAGTTAACAATTGTTCATAAGTTCACTTTAGTGGGTGAAAACAGTAACATCAATAGGATTTGATATTTCTTTCGAAGTATTTATTTTTATGATGGCGAAAACTTTCCTTGCTGTTGAAACACTCATGGTGATGCTTATCAATATTACTATATTATATGACACTCATAGGTTATTTCAAAGTTCAGGTTTTTTCTTCTTTTTTTTAAATCTTTGAGGAAAGTAGTTTTCGGTATACATTATGGTTTCTTTTTGGAATTTTCTTTTTATAAAACTTAATTAATCTCCAGGTGTATGAAATTTTGCTAGCGTGGAGCAACTTATGACATTATTGTTTGGCGTTTACACCAATGTCTGTCAAACTGTGTGCCACGAGAGATTCCAGGTGTGCCACGAAAGATTTAAAACTTAAGAAAAATTGTTAAAAATTTATTGTTATTATTATAATAAGAATTTATTTATTTCTATTCATACAAATAAAGTGTATTTAATTTTATTGGGATTTTTGTATAGTGTGCCGCAAAATATTCTCCTCGCCCCGTATGTCATAAGATATGCCGCAAGGTAAAAAGTTGGCATACACTGGTCTACACGATTGCTTTGCCGTCTTCTCGGATGCCACAATCCGTAATTTTGTAATAATGCCGTAATATTAAACCACCTATAGCATAATTGAAGTTGAAATATTTAGAAAAATACACAATTCCCAGAGGCACGTATTCTTGAGAAAATTTTCGATTACAAAAAATGTTTTGTATAGCAATAATTAATGTTCAGTGGTTATAAAGAATCTGTGAAGTCCATTAAATTGACCCACATATTTCAATACCATGTGAAGAAATTCTTCAATTCTTCATATTCATCAGGACTTAATTTGGTGGCTTTTATTTTGTTTTATTTCTTTAATTACTTATATCATTATTATAAAGAGATTTACATATTAATTCAATTATATTATTGATTTTTGAGAAAGTTACAACACATCCCATTATCAGATTTTGTAATTCTACTGATGCTTAGATGTCTTATCGATTTTCTTTTGCATGTTCCACTTTTTGGAAGGTTGTATCCGTTTCGAATCTGATATTTGGCATATATATTTTATCCCGAGTGTATTCTTACTACTATATTAAAATTAATTGTTTCTAGAGTTCATTTTATATTAAAAAAATATTTAAAATTGAGGGGCTCAGTGGAAAAGGCGCATATGCCACAAAACAATGTTTGTACAGGAAAGCGGTTTTAACCAAAAAGCTTATATTGGGAAATATAATATATGATAGATAGTCAGAATGCTTATATTGGGAAATAGACCATGCAACTGTGCTGAAGTTCTTCAAAGAGATCCTACATGGCTGGAGCTGTCTTTCTATAACAAAAACTCAATATTCATTAATATGTGGCATGTACCTCTTTTCCATTGAGCCCCTCAATTTTTTGTTTCATATAAGAAGGAAATGGTCCTATTTTTACATGAGCTTACATCAGGAAATATTAGGGATTATTTTTTAAACTTAGAATGTTGCTCAATCTTCAAGTACGCTTCTTCTAGAAAAATTAATTTGCTACTCTATGGTGTATAAAAATGTCATAATACAATTAGAATATTCGTTTGCTTAATGCTATAATCAGGAATAACCAAGTTAAAATATATATATCCTAGTTAATTTTCTTTTCCCAGGAAAAGAAAGAATAGCCCTGATCCTCGTAAAAATATGAAATAAATTTGAAAAAGTTCCATTTTGTTTTAGTGAGAAAATTTCAGTGTTTTTAATTTTGCTGCCAATGATTTGCATCGACTTCAAGTGCTCTAGAAGTAGTCAGACGTGAAGATCGATCATTATCTGGAAATGCAAAAGTATGAACATAATATTATGGGAACGCTATAGAAATTGTTACAAACACGATAATATGCTCCTTTAAACATTTATAATTAAAAAAAAAAGAAGAGTTCAAAAAAAAGAAGTGTTCAAAAATTTAGAAAGATTTGTTAAAACAGAATCCAAATTACCTTGAAATTTTAAAATTAGCAATGAACTTTGGAAACAGTCCCCCCCCCCCCTCAACACATTTAAATTCTATATGCTTGATAAAACAAAATGGATTTTTTTTCCAAATCTATTACATATTTCCATGAGGACTAGGACTATTCTTTTTTTAAAATAATAATTCCGTGCATCAGCTGAATAAGGAATTTGTCCATCTCGTCGCTGTTGCCATTGGACAGGAGTTAAGCGACTTTCTGTTATCGGTAACCAATCGGTGGACTGCGATCGACCCTGAAACGAATGAAGACTTTCCTCCGTCTCACATTTCGTTACATCATTTTCTGTGTCAGACTCAATCCAAGGTTAAATGTCATCGAACTTTCTTTTTTTTTTTTTTTTTTTTGTCCGGCCTTTGCTAATGGAAGGGGAGAGGCGAGGGTCAAGAAATCGCTAAGTTGTATTTTGCACCGAACGGTCTTCCATAAATTAATGTAATTCTGAAAAGTCGTAGAATGCGGTCATAATTGGTGTGCCATAGACTCAGCAGATGAGTATGTATATAATGAGCGACCGTCGCCTTCGACTTCGCTTGCGAGACCGTTTGTCGGATATTGAACTCAGACGATGGGAGTGTGGTCACTTTTCTTGCTTTCAGCCTGTTTGGCACTTGCCAAGGGACATCACCATTACGAGGTGAGCCTTTTTAGTTAAAAGGAAGAGAACTTTATAAAATCATAGATACATAAGTATTATTCATATTATTAAAACAAATTTTTTATCGTATATTATTCGTACTGTCTTTAGAGGTGTTCTTCTGTCTACGCAAAAGATCATCAATTGAAAAGGCAGGAAATTCAAGATTTAGTCGACCTCATTAACAAGCCCGTTACTCCTGAATATCAGGTAAGTAAGTAAGTCGATGAAATGGAATGGCGAATGTTATTAATATTATAATTTTAATAATATTATTATAATGATTTCAGTTACTTACATCATGGGTGAAACTTAAATTCCTTTCAGGTTCAGTTTGCACATAACTGAACCATTTCCTTCAAAAAATGTAAAATTTAATATGATCACTAACTATTTTTAAGAATTTACTAAATTCTTCTAAAATAGCTAATCTTTAAAAGCGATAATTTTTTAAACACGATATAATTTATTCTTTAATTATATCAGCTACTTTTCTGTTTAAGTATTGATATGGAGAGTCCGTCTTTTAATATCATCGCTATTTTCTTAATTAGGATCCAAGATACGTCATTTCCGAAACAGACTTAATTGGTCTCGGAAGACTACCACGTGATGAAGTTTTCTCGCTTTTCGATGAGAGGAATTGGGATGAAGCAATCCAAGTCGTACGATTACTTTTAGGTCAATGAAGTCCTAGTAATTTATCTCATTACACTTTTTTGCTTGAAAGTTATCTTTTATTTTTAAATATTTATAATAAGCTTTCCTTTTCTTCCACTGAGCAGAAGCTTCGTCCTTTGATCAGTTTCTAGCCCGAGCCAAAGTCTTGCGCCAGAGAGTCAATGAAGATCTTTATCTCTACTCCCTGTCGGTGGCCCTCACCTTACGACAAGATACTCAAGGTGTTCCTGTGCCTAGGATTCTTGACGTCTACCCAGACAAAATTTTCCAACGGGACGTTATTGTAAGACTTAAAGAAGCTACTCGCTATGGACGATATCGAGAACAGGTAGCTATGAAGTCGCTATTTCCTTCTATGAACAGGTTACTTTGATTCGATGATTTCCAATTAGCTTCAGATATTTTGTAATATCTTCTAAGGTCCCTATTATCGATGCAACCGATAGAAACATTAACAACTGGGATCCCAATCACGAACTTGATTATTTCCTTCGGGATCCCGGCCTGAACTCACACCACTATCACTGGCACGTGCAACATTCTGCACTGCTCTGCAACGAATCCAACCATCCTGACAGACAAGGAGAATATTTCTTCTGGATGCATAAACAAATGGTTTCAAGGTTATACTCATTCGCGTTTTAGCTGTATATAAATATGACAATAATTACTAAACGTTGTGTGTTATTAAAGTTTTGATGAATGATCCTGTTTCGTTTCAGATTTGATAGCGATCGCGCGTCCAATTACTTGTCACGTGTTGTTCCTTTCGAGAACTGGAACGAACCCATTCAGGTGAGAGAAAGGAACACTTATCTTTCTTTTATCGTAATATTTTATGAATCACGGAACACTTACCTTTCCGTCCTGATAGATTGGTCACGCCCCCAATCTAGTTATCGATAAAACTGGCTACAGGTATGCCTACCGTCCAATTGGAGTCGTCCTCAAGGATCTTCTGAATCTTCCTAAAAGTCGATTGATCGAATGGAGAAACCGCTTGGTCACCAGCATCCATAGGGGTTACCTCGTCGCGGTAATAGAGCAGTCTCTTCGGCTCAGCATCTTTGAGATTCTGTAATCGTACTAAGAAAACAGTGTTGTAACACAGACTAATACCTTTTCAGGAAAACGGAAGCCGCGTTGAATTGAACGCCGAAGTTGGAACCGATTATTTGGGCAACGCCATCGAGTCCAATCGCCAGAGCGTCAACCAATTTCTCTACGGAAACCTTCACGGCTACGCTCATGTGATTGCAGGAAAAGTCACCACGCCCAAAGGGGCACGAGGAGTGAGTATAAAAAACCCGAATACCAAAAAAACTCATACGCACTTAAACATTTTTTTATTATAATAAACTTACATAATCACTGGCATGAAGTTGTACGTTGTCAAGTAAAATTTAATCTCAATTAAGTTAAGACAAATTATCTATTGCAAACATTCATGACCAATTACGAGCAATTCGTTTTTATTTTTTATTTCAGGAACGGAACGGAGCAATGTATGACGTAGCCACTTCCGCCCAGGACCCACTCTTTTACTCATGGCACAAATACATTGATCGCATAATCCAAGAATACAAAGAACTCTACACATACTCAAATGACGAGGTAAATTTTATTTCATATTATCCTTCCTTTTCAAAGAAAACTATTTCTAACTTAAAATATGTTATAAAATTTCCACTTAGCTCTTCTTTTTTTTCTTGTGCAGCTGGCATGGAACGACGTTGAGGTAAGCCAAGTGCAAGTGAAAACGGTAGCCGGCGACGTTGAGGACACCGTCCGTACTTACTGGCAGAACGTGCTCTACAACGTCGAAAAGGGATTCACGTTCACTCAAAACGGCCCCGCTTACGTCAGTTTCCTACAAAAATCAATTAGAAATCGCTTTATAGATTTTTAGAAACCTGTTTCACATAAACTGGGTTTCTATTTCAGGTCAAAGTTCGTCAACTGAACCACGAACCTTATTATTATGAAATCACGATCAAGAACAAAGCCGGGGCCAATCGCAATGCTGCCGTTCGAGTTTTCGGTGCTATTACACAGAACGAACGGGGTGAACCCTTGACTCTCAACAGTCAACGCCATTTAGTGATCGAGCTGGACAAGTTCACTGTCACACGTAATAAAGTCTCCTATATCTTAATTTGATCTTTATAAGAATATCACTAAATGTTTTCGAAACAAAACTTTTTAATTGTTTCTAAACGTGCAAAGAAAGACAATATATTAGCAATGAGTTTATTATATTCGTAAACTTACTTTAATACAATGCAAAATCTTAATCGAAATATATTATTTTTTATAATAATGATTAGGTGAGAAAACTGAATTTATATTTTTTAAAAAATTGTAGATGGCCAGTGTGTAAGTATTGCATTCATATACGCAAATCTCTAAGGGCAGCTTCACTGTAGCATTCCGATTTGCAATTCATTATTATCTAAAGACAAAAATTATGCTTATAAATAGATAAAAAAATAATCCAACATTTGATATAATTTCATTTAAAAAAGGTTTTTTAAAATGCCTCTCAAACTGAAAGTTTTCCTCCTGATTCGATCTTGACCCCCATTAAAATTGCTGAAAATGCAGTATGAAAACAAAAATTCAAGTTTTCATATGAAGTTAGTGACATTCTACCAACTTATGAGCCATATATATATGCAAACTACCAGATATAAGATACAAACAAACCTCTTTTAAATTTGTATGCAAATTTTAATCGGTTTGTTAGTCTTTTGGGCACGGCAACATCTAGATCATTTAGCGCCCTTTCTCATTACTAATAATTTAACACAATACTTAGACATTTCCACGTGACTATGGATTAGGTTTCATCTTTAACACAAACGGCGAGATTCGAACCCGCGACCTGACAGACATCAAGAACTGGAAAGCCTAGGCCCAGTGATCTCGGCCAGCAAGTCGGCCTTAAACGGCACAACGACAAAATTCGATTATAGTTTAACGAACAAATAAACTGATGCTGCGTGTAGTTTAAGAAAAGCTGAACAAAATGCATAAAAATTATACCCTCCTTTTTATTTTTTTTTTTTTCAATTTCAGTTACACCTGGCGAGAACAAAGTCATTCGCCGATCGAATGAGTCGAGCGTGACTGCCCCTGAAAATTACTTCTACAGCCCTGTCGAGGAGGTGCCTCCTGAGTCGTCGTGTCACTGCGGATGGCCCCACAATTTGCTCCTCCCCAAGGGCCAATATGAGGGCCTGCCCTTCAGAGTCTTCGTCGTTGTCACCGACTGGGATCAAGACAAGGTCAGGGCAATTTAATCTCTAGGCATATTAAGACGACCAATTGATTCAACTCATTAATCTAATTCTTAATCATTATTTTATGATTGCCCTTTACCTTTGTGTCTAGTATAAAATCAAAAATCATTTTTAATCAAATTTTCATACACAATCGCAAGAACGATTTCCTGCACAACCAATTGGACATTGTTCTTGGCTGATTGTGAATGTTACCTCTAATATTTTCATCATGGTAGCAGGAGTGAATTAGGATCTAATTATTTTTAAAAAGCAAGAGACTTGACAGGCATACTTTGTAATTTTTCAATTATTTTTTCCGTATTTTTCCGTGCACTGATGGAGAAGGAATTGTTTAAATCAGATATTACAAAATCGAGAGTTTTTCTGAAAAATTTTAATAAGATTTTAAAAGCTTTACTCAGTCTTCTACAAACTGAATAAAAATTCAACTTGTAGCATACTCTAAAAGTGTTTTTAAACGTTTTGGTCTCGCGACCCCCTTTTCAAACTTAAAAATTCCAAAGGATCACCGAACCACAGGTTTTTAATGTGTTTTATACGTTCCATGTTCTAATATATTTTATCTATTGAATACTTAGTAAATTTATAAAATAATTGAAAAATTAGTATAAAAAACGAAAAGTCTGTGACCTTCCAAAAATTTTTCGCGACCTCCACTTTAAGAATCGCTGCTCTAAAATATGAAATTAAAAATTGACAAAAATTGAAATAAATAAGTTATGTTCATCATCACCAGTTACGTTCATGTTTCAAATATCCCTCCCACCCTCTCTATAAAAATATTATCGATAAACGACTCCTTAAATTTTCTTTACTTCTCCAAATAGGTAACTGATGTGGAGCCATGTCTTTGCACCGACGCCATCAGCTATTGCGGTGCACCAGGGCAGAGCAATCCCGACCGTCGTGCCCTGGGCTTCCCCTTCGATAGGCGCATTAAACAGAGAACATGGGACGCTTTCAAGACCTCCAACATGGCAGCTACCGACATTAAAATCCGGTTTACGGGTCAATATCTCCCATCGTCCAACACGGCGGGTAGTCGCCGTCAGCAGCGTCAGCATTACAACGCTTGAAACGTGTCAAAATAGTGCAAGTGAATAACAAAATGCATGAAATTTTCTAAATAAAACAGTTAAAACGTTCTGAGTTTAAATTCGAGTTCAGTTTTCATTTATTCATTAGAAAAAAAAAACAAAACAGCTTTTTTTTTTTGTTTTGTCTTTTTTCTCGCTTCACATTGCATTGTATTATTTCTAATGAAACATTAAATACTACAAACAGACTTCACAGTTAATGATTTTATGTTTTTGCTTAAATATAAGCCAAAATAAAGTAGATTTCTGTATTAACTTATGACAGGTCTTTCTATAACTTTAAATAATAATAATAATAATAATCATAATAATAATAATAATAATAATAATAATAATAATAATAATAATAAAAGACGTCAAATAGTCCTCCCCATTATCAAGTTTTTTTCGACCAAATATTTCATTTGAGCTTAGCAGTTATGTTTCATTTTTAATTTTTTGGGGGTTCTTTTTTCACTATGCAATCGTGCAGTTCAGCGTCAACAACAACAACAGCATCTGCTTCTAGGAACTTCAACTTCAAGTATTGATTCAATACTTAGAAGAATTCTATTGTTAAAAGAAGAAACAATAATAGCATATTAAAAAAAGTTCAATAATATATTGCATAAATATTAAATGTATAATTATTCATCTAACCCTCATAATTAGGAATCGATGGACCCTTCTCTTGTCTTTCTTATTCGATCGTAGTAATAACAACATACTTTCAATTCGAGCCAAAACTACAAAACATGGAAAAAGGGATAGTCAAATGTATAGAAAAATTTATGAACCACACTTGTGTAGAAAGAATATGTAATTCAATAAATTTCTCAATGGCATGATTAATAGCTTCTAATGCGAATTGTTTCGAAATACTTAAATTATGAAGCCTATTCAAGCTCTTACCCATATTATCAGCAAAACTGCGCACCAAAGCATTCTTTTATCCTAAAAAAAAAAAACTATTTAAAATTAATAAATTATAAGAGACACGAAGTAGATAGTAATGAATTTTTGGATGAAATGGTAATTATTAATTACATATTTAGCAATTTTGAGTAATTTAAAATTTCATTCCAGAAGCATTCTCAACATCAAACAATTTGATTATAATTAATTAGTGTGAATATCGGTTTCAAAAACAGGATGAGTTAATTAAAAGCCATTCAATAAATTGCATAGAGACATTATTAAACTGCAATGCTATACATTGATAGTGTATGCTGCAATTATTTGCACGCAAAAATTTCAATTCTTTCCACGTGGAAGGAGTTGATAGAAAAACCGAAAGTACATATAATCTACACATTAAGCTTCCCCGGAATTTTTGTGCGCCCGGGAACCCTGGAAAAAACACCGAATAGACGTACAAATGCATAGTGGTTTAAGTTTTTTGTGTGGAGATCTGACTAATTTCCAGAACATAATTAATTGAAATAGCTTCATCGTTATTAAAGCAGAACTTTTGGAAATAACAAGGCCAAGATTCAATTTTTAAAAAAATGTGATTAAAATTCTTAAATATTTTCCGAGAATATTTTGATCACTGTTTTTGAACTCTGTTCATTTTCTTGAAAATGTTTAAAGAGAGTTCGTAATTCAGTAAATTTAATCTATGTTGAAGTATTTTGATCGTTTATTTACTACATGCAAAATTAATGTTAGTACACTAGAGCCCCGATAGTTCGAGGTTCCGTATAATTCCAGCTGAATAACTCTCGAGTAGGGATGCAAATCGAACATCGATGTTCAGGAAACATCCACTTTTTCTAAAAACTATCGAGTGCTAAAATTTGTGTAAACTCCTGTTAAATGGATAAAAATAATTGAAAACACAAAAAAGCAAAAAACTCTGGACAGTTTCTTTAAAGTTTAAGTTAACTGGTATGTTTATTCAAACCACTTTGTACATGTATTGTAAAATTAAATCTTTCCATGCAATGTAAATCTTTCCGTGTAAATCGAGTTTTTCTAAATTCGAGGTACAGTCAACCCCAATTACCTCGAATTATCGGGGCTCTACTGTATTCGAAATATTTTGCCGTTGAAAACAAAGCCCTATCATTTATGCATAGAATAAACAAATGGAAATGAAAATTAGCCATTTTCCTGGAATTTTACCCTCTTCGAGAGAATCACTGAAATTGGAACCCAGAGAAAGGTTCTACGTTAAAAAGATTGCTTTACCTTCCTCCTTCCTTCTACACTAAGAACACCTGCGAACGATACCATTCCCAACAAGGAGAAAAGAAGGAAAGGAATCAACAGAAATTCTCTTTTCTGAAATGAAATAACTTCATTTTAAATTAATCTAAATATAATATTACATAGAAATCATTTTTAATAATCAATTTAAAATGCAAAGGGTCATACAGAAAGACAAATCTGTAGCACTTACTTTGACAACGGCCAAGAAGCCAATTATAACGCATATTATTAACGCGCCAGCAGCAATAAGGCAACAAATGCCCCAAAACTCAAGCTCTATAATGTAAACGAAAAGAATGTGATGAAAAATGTTAAACTAGATGTTATCTGTGTCCCGTGTTTTTAAAATAGTAATCCGAATTCGTTTTACCTTCATCGTTTGCCATGTCTTTTCTGTCTTCTTTATATTTCCTTAAATAGCTATCATTTCCAAATGATTCTTGTAAATAGAATACCCCAATAAGGATCAGGATGAAACACATAAACTAAAAAGAGAGAAAAAATAATTAATATAAAAGTCTTGACACTAGTGAACAAATGTGGTGTTGAAAGAGAAGATAATACTGAAGAAAATCTTCACACACCATCGCAATTACAAATAGAAATGTGGTGTTGACAATGTCGCAATTTCAGATTTTGTAAAGGTTTAAACCAATATCAAGTGAATTATTATATAAAAATATTTAGGAGAAAACTATTTTAGAAAATTACAAAATATTATTACGAGACAATGTAGTCGGCGCCTTGATATAGTTTTAGTTCGCCCTTATTTCCGATAGAAACAAAGAACTGATAATTGGTAAAGTGAGTGAAAAGAATCTATCCTGCAAAGTGAATAGTTCGACTCTTGGGCAAAAAAACCCCCAAAAAAACAACGCACATAAAATCTGAAAAAGTGAGGAAAATTAGGAAAAACTGAAGGAGGAATGAACTCCCTGAGCTAAGCCGTTCTGAAGGTCCGCAAGAGAAAATAGCGTTTAGTTCCACGAGGACTAGTGCAGGTACTCAATGGGGATCAATGGCACGTGAGGCTCCCACAATTTTTACTTTGGATCGTCACACCTACTTGTATTCCATTTGTCCAGTCTTGATATACTTTCACTATTGCAGTGCAAGAATATTTCACAGAGTTTGCTGCTTCCTGACTGTTGCCATCCATAAAGAATGGGATAGAGAATCACATAAGCAAACGGCATTAGATTCCAGGGACTATTATGACTCCAGGAGATCAATTCTTACGTGCGGAATTCAAAGTTTAAAGCGAGCACTTCACTTACATAGGTAGAGTCACTATACCATTCCCGAAAAGGCTAAATTCAGATATCGGTGCCGCATCAGATATGACAACCCAGTAGTGTAACAAACCGTTTGTTACAGTTTGTCGGCTTTTAGCAAGTGTAAGGTTTTCACAAAATCTTTTAAAAAGCTAAGAATATTAAAACAGAATTCTACGTTCTTATAATTTTTTATAATTAAATCTGCTATTGAGTTGTCTTTCCGAGTTAATCCAGTTGTCGTTTCGGTCTTTAGATTTTTATCTATGCTTAAATCTCCCCTATTAAAATGTTGATAACATCAATTACAATAATTTAGCTGAATATTTTGTTGCTAAATCACTTACCATATTATATAACAAGGCTATTATCGCTCCAGTCCGTAAAGAGAAGAAGAAACAGAAAGCTCTGGCGACGCACATAGGCAGAAAAGTCTAACGTAGTCTAAACTTTTCAACCACCACCACAAACAATAACATTAACATAAGCTTTCACTTTTTTTAAAACCTACTATATTTAAGGGAAAAAATATAGTCCTTTTATCGATATGAGTAATAGAAATTGAAGGTAAATATATTCATGGTGAAACCCGCATTCATTAGATCCTTACTGTTCTTTACCGTTAAAGAGTCTAACGGCCATTTTTGGGCTCAGCCTGAATTTTAAAGAGTTTATATCTCAAAATGAAGAATATGTTTGATATCACGTGATTGTCCAAACAAATAAAAGAGACGGAAACAACGTGACAATAGCATAAACAATGCGTTAAAATGTTCTACGTGTTAATAAGGATTGAAAGTAAACGCAATGTAATTGTTGGGAAGGGCATACTTCCTTCAGTACTGTAATTGCAGTGATGATAAATTCTTATTGTTTCCCTACTCTTTAATGGTCTATGATTTCGATTATTACAGTAGTATGAAGTTTAGCGCATCGAAATATTCGATTATTCCATTATAATAGCAATTAAGAAATTGTACGTGTTTAGCGTATCTAAAAAAAAATCTATTGTTTTTATTTTTTATATTACTTCCCTGTTGGAGTAGTGAAAACAAAAGCACCGGCAGTTAATTGATATAAAATTAATACTGTAACAAAATTATCTCTCATTTCAGTTAAAAAATTGCATTATTTATTAATTTATTACGTAATATATTGCTTTTTAATTTACAATAAAATCGCATGAAAATCAAAGAACATCTGAAGGAGAACAGAAACAGGAAACAAAAAGGGGAACATCATTGAGAGGCTTATGACAAAAAAAAAAAAAAAAAAAAAAAAAAAAAAAAAAAAA
>JAHWFO010101667.1:882745-925239 GCA_023313115.1 Rhysida immarginata | reverse complement strand
ACAAATAGATATTTGTGAGCATATCATATATAATAGTTATTATTATTTTATTTTGGATTTATTTATACTTGCAAATAGAATTTTGTTTGGATAATTTAGCTTTTCATCGTTATTAGTACATTTCTTTATTTCGTTTTGAACCCTAAAACTTAATGATAATATTGGAAAAAAGAAAGGAAAAATTCCGCGACCTGGATTCGAACAGGAACCACGCGTATCACGCTCGTCGCCTCTACCAATTGGGCTATCGCGGACAAGGTTTGGAAAGGAGGAATTCCCGATTCGACCCGGGTGCCTGCCCTATCATTGAGCTTCCATCTCGATTATCTTGTATCCTTATGATATTTGGAGAAAGCCTTGTTGTACCATGTCCGCGATATCTCAATTGGTAGAGGCGACGAGCGTGATACTCGTGATTCCTGGTTCGAATTAGGCCGGGGAATATTTCCTTCTGTTTATTTTATTACCGTATGCTTGGAGCATTAATTCCAATTTCCATTTATTTAATCAAAACTTTCATCCACATACGGACCAAAAATTATAAACGCTTAGTAGATGAGCTTGCATTATTAATACGTCCAAGCCTCTGAATTTTCTTTTTTTCACGATACGGAGATCATTCTTTGTACAAAAGGATGTGCTGATATTAGTGGAAGATGCATATAGGTAGGCGAGAAGTACATACTCGTACTTGAATATTCATCCTGCATTGTCATATTTTTACCCTATTCGCGACGGCTTTATTATGAATGCTCAGAGTGAGGAACATTTCGATCATCTTCCGTGGTTACTACAGTCTTCTAATCTGAATCGTAAGAAAAAACTTTAAAGATATCCTACAACGACCATTTCCTTCCATACTGACACAGCTAAGTGACATTTTGTTACAGGAATAACTCTTTAGATACAGAGCTATCTCCAGTACTTCATAGAATCCATGCTGCATAGAGTACCTGCTGTCTTTGGTGAAAATGCGGCGTTAAATGACACTCAAATAGATGAATCTCATTTTTCGCCAGCATATATAGGTACTGGACAAAATAATGGGAACACCCCATGCTAGTCGTGCCTGATATTTATTTTGTTAAATACCGCTAACTGCACTAGCTTTCGCTCTGTAAGCATATTGTATTCACCTGCTAGCATTTACACATTATTTTATGGATTACGTAGATTTACACATTATGTCCAACCTCATCGGTTTCCTAAATGGCAAATTGTTATGTGACAAACATCCAGTTTATTAGGTGTATCAAGAGAAAATTGTGACATCTTACGAAGACAATTGCTACGAAAATGATCGCAGAATAAAACCTGCACCTTCACCATCCCATTTGTACTAAAAGAGTATGGAGAGAGCTTCATAAACGGAATATTCACGGCCGAGCTGATAACCCAAGCGAATGTAATACGGAGAAAATAGTGGCGCAATAAGAAAAAAATCTGGCTTGCTGATGAGTGGAAACGTGCCATATCGTTTGACGAGTCGCCCTTCACCATGAGAGAAGCCTACGATTCAGTTTCACCAATTGTCTAATTCCACTAGTAAACCAAATCTTGATTTAGGCAGCTTTATGGTTTGGTCAAATTATCATCTTGGCGATTAGCAAGGACTACGAACAAAATTTTGATCAAGTGGTCCACCGCCTGACGTAGACATTGTTTCCTGCTGAAAATGGCATTTTCCATGATGGCAATCCGCCCATCCATAGCGCTGACAATGTCCAATCTTGGCTTGAGGAGCATGTACACGAGGTTATTAAACATTTTCCCTGGCCAGTGCAATCAGCAGATCTCAACATCATTGAGCTATTTTGGTGTTCGTAATTAGGACCAATACCCACCTCCAGTATCTGTCAAGGAACTTACAGTAAAAGCTTCTACATGATGAATGGTATAAAATTCCATTAACCAATATCCAGGGTCTTGTATGCTCCATTCCCATGCGAATTTCCTCACCCACAATGGCTTTCATGTTTGACTACATGCTGCATGTATATTATTTGAGGTGAAATTTTTTAATGCTTTCATTTATATACGAAATATCTCTTGGAAATTGTATAATAACCACAATGACAAAGATTTACACAAGAAAGGCGTATCACAGATTGCCATTTTTCAATCCCTCAGTATTGTCCCCAGCAATGTCCATGACTTTTTCCATCGTCGTGGTAGCTTCATAATTCCGTCAGCAGTCCCAGATCGGTTGATGTCACGGATAGAGCAGTGGACTGCACGAATAATGCCGGAAACAGTGGAAACGAATACGGCGCAGGGGTTCCTTAAGTTTTGGGAATAAATTAAAATCACAGGGGATAAGATCCGGAGAGTATGGGGAGTGGCACAGCCCTTCCTAACCCCATCTTGTGAGCAGGTCACAGACAATACCAGTCACATGATAACACACATTGTCATGGTGGGAAATGGGTGGAGTGGTGAGAAAATGACCGCAGAATTCACGAAGATAGCTTTGCAAGAAATGTGAACAGTATGCAGCATTCACAGCTTGTCCGTTAGGTACTTCGTGAGTAAGGATCACACCATCGCGTTCATTCACTTGTTTACCGTACTGTACATTAATGCATTAGCTCCATAGGCTTCTACGAGTCCATAGGTAGCACTCCTTTGCAGTACGACCCCTCACAGGTTCAATTTTAGGCTAGGAACCTTCCAATTTGGAAAACACATTTCTGGAGAACCTTACATGCACACCGAAATTTTCACACTACGTCACGGGCAGTAGGGTAAACAGAAAACCCGGTTGATCCCGAGCCGATCATGGAGATAGAAATCTCCACGAAGGCGGATAGCATCGCTGCTGTTTGTAAGAATCGTTTACAACGTTAAAATAACAAGTTTAAGAAAACGCTTAAGTTGAGGAACAGTATTAATTTTCAAAATATAAATTATTTAATTTAATAATACTATCCAACATCACAAAAACATGTAAAATAAAAAAAAAATGAAAAAAACCCCTTTCAATTTAAAATGATAAAGAAACTCCTATGTAAATATGTTTTTGATACTACATAATTTTATTACGCATTTTAGATATTATAATTTTTATGCAAATTTTAATTAATTTATACGATGTTTGTATTTATTAGAACTGTATAGTTATATATGTTTGTGAATAAAGAAGGTATATTTTTTTAATAAACAATGTTGTGAATTTAAAAAACTTCAAGGAAAACTCATTTTCCGCTTTATATTTCACTTTATTTTTTCATTTTCTATTTTTCATGGTTTTGTATCTTGAGGATATATTGACGTCAACTAGCTGAAATCTAAATTAACAACTTTTACAATTCTCTCTGCTTTCTATTTGTTGAAAATTATTCAGTTTTATAATAACTATCATTAACTTGGATTTTTAAGACATAATCAGAGTCTGCACTGAAAAATAATCGGCATTTTACACAATCCTAACCTCCAAATCAATCATCAATTCATTGCGAGTACTGCGAAAGCATAAATTGGTTACATTCGTGTCGGCTCGTTGACAAATACTCGTATGTATGTATGTAAAGGAGGTCATGTCGTGGAAAGCATGCTAATATGTTTTCTTAACCGGTAAGCAAATGCTGTGAATCGTAGCTAAAGAACATAGTCAGTTAATGTTCTTTGTCATTGGCTACACTGAGAATTGGCGACAAAGAATTATGAAAATGTTGATGCGTTTTGTTGTTACATCTAGATCATGATTCGATCAGCTAGCCTGGGTATCCCTCCTCCATTAACTTGAAACAGCAGTGGGAAGATTGCTTAGAAAATTTATTAACTTAATCGATCCATCCCGATTAAGAAATTGTGCAACTTCAAATAACGAATACCATTTAACCTCACGCGCACAAGAAATAAATCTCCGTTATCGCAAAAAAAAAACAAACAAACAAAAAAAACAAAAAAAAAAACAAAAACAATTTACCTTACATCAACGCTTACGCTAATTAGACACCGAATAACACTCCCACCATTTCACCCCTGAACACCCGAGTAAATGAGAGCAGGGATGAATGAAGGGGAGCAAATAATCGTTCACTCGCGAATAGTTTCTCTCTTCTCTCTCTATACTCCACTTTCCAGTAGTATTACTTTCGATATGATCGGGTTTTCTGCTCACACAGCTGCCAGTGATGTCACGTGCTAATTTGGTGTGCATGTAAGGTTCCCCCACATTTCTCCACCGATTTTCTGTTCTGAACAGAATGTGTAGTGTTAGTGCGCACGCGCAGTGCGTGGAAAGGCAATGCCCATTATAACGTGGGGAGGAGAAAGACGGCCTTGCATGTGCCGATACAGTTAGGATCGTACATCTCACCTGTCCCCTCCAGACTGCTGTGATCACTATTAAATTTCCAGTCCTCGTAAAAACATAATTTTAAATTCTGTAAGTAGCAGCCAAGATATTTTTTTTTGTTAATATTTATTTTACGGCATTCCAAAAATGCGAAGCGTTCGCTGTCAATGTTTAATTTTTACAATTCTCGATAAATAATGTGGTTCATTATTTAGGATGTACTGCAAGGTAATTCTACACCATAAAAAATGAAGGATTTTCTTACCTTGCGCTGTGTCTTCCAATTTTTGTTCAACCTAATGTATGTATTTAGGATATACTACTGCACGCAAAACAAAGCGCTACGAACTTAATTCTTTCTATTCTCATTTCACGCATGAATTCGTTGTAATTTTTAGAAAAAGTAATTGTGCAGTTGTTATACTTATCACAAAAAATGGTTATATGATTTACCTGATTTACTGTTATTCAGCAATTTCATCTGCAATTTCATTCGCTCTCTTCAGCTTAATGTAATAGTAGAAAACCCATGCCCAGATAAAAACCTAAAAATTAATCAAAATTATCTTAAGTTATAAAGTGATAGTTGTTATAACATTCTACGAATATTAAACGTATTCTCGTAAATTTTTTTGTGGAATTGCGTAACCTTAATAAGTACGCAAATATTGGGCGTTTACCTTCAAAAGTGTAACGCCAATCAACGTTTGAAATATTCGAGTCCTCTGTAGCGAATAAAAAGAGAAATTTATAATTTAATAACTTTGAAAGATAAAAAAAAATTCTAAAAAATAAGAATGTTTAGTTTCCTGATGTATAACTTGTTTTTATACCCTTACTTCTTGAAATTCTGTTTGTGAACCATAGAAAACGCCTCCAATTTCCATTAAAATGTAGAAAAAGAAGACAATCAGCCACACTAGCAAGCACCGAGGTCGTTTCTAAGGAATTCAAACGGAAATGAATAAAACTGTAGCATTTAAAAGTTTATCATATAACAATTAACAGGAAAGGAGGAATTCCTGATCTGCGAGCCGGGTGCCTGCCCTATCATTAGGCTTCCGCGTTGATTACCTTGTAATCTTTAGACAGCCTTCCTGAACCGTGTCCACAGTGGCCCAGTTGGTAGAGGCGACGAGTTGGATACTCGCGGTCCCCAATTTACATCCCGGTCGCGGAATTTTTCCTTCTTTTTTTCCCCATGTAATAAATTTACTAGTGCTTTTTGATAAGAAATGCAATGAGAACTGCTTTCAGTTTTTTAGTCATTTCTTAAAATGTATTCTATGGATTTTGTAAAATAATTTGGATGTTTATGTAAAATATTTGGATACTTTTAAATGGAAAATTCCTTTTGATTAATCGATCCATCTCAAATTAAATATTGTATTTAAAAATATAAGAAAGCATCTGGAAGAATGCTATAGGTATTGAAACGCGAGACAAACTCATAGAGAAAGAGGTAGTGTGATGGCACATTTGTACATTACCTTAAAATAATGGACCGGATACTCCTTCAGAGCAGCATAGCAGGCAATTCATATATACTAATAAGGTTTGTGGGCATGCTCGTACCCCAACGCCCGAGTTTATTTTATATTGTTTTGAACTTATAATGGCAAAAAAGAATATAAAATTTAGAGACCTTAAAAGAGGTGTGATTGTTGGCTGCCATATACTTGGTATGTCCATCTGGAAAATTTCGGATAAACTATCACATCCACGGTTAAGTATTGGCGATGACCTGAGGAATATATAAGATGTCCATTGGAACACGAATCCCACTACTCGCCCGACTTGAAAACTGCAAAAAACCCTCCACAATTTCAGTGGTAATTTCATTTCCAACAGGCAAAATGAATCACGGTGCAAGACAATGAACGTGAACTCACTGCCCTCTGAATCCATAGGCAAACTGACAAAACAGTCGGGCTCCAGCAGTATTTGGAACGTCAGAATTGGAGTAGTGTTATGGAGTGGCGAATTTCGTTACGCTTTGTGCCAGTCCGATGGACGTAATTAGTTGTGGCGAATGCAAGGTGAATGCATCTTATCTGAGTCTACCTTTCGTTTTGTAAAGTTTGTTGGTGGTGGAATCATGGTTACTCGTGTTTTGGTTGGGACCCTTTCATGCAGGGGCGCGCCGACTCTTATCATTATTTCCTCCTCGCCAGAAATCTTTACCGCCTGATGGAACCTATGTGCGACGCGCCCTTCTTGCATGTGACTCATGGCACGATTAACTCTTGATTAAATGAAAATTGGAACAATCAGGCACCTTCCTGGATGGCATTTTAGAAACGAGTATTGTTATTTTTTAATGCACCATGTCATGTTTCTGCCTGTCAGGGAGTGGCACGAAAACATGGATGCCCAATGTCTCCCCTGGCTCGCACAGAGACCTCATTTGATCCTTATCGAATATTTTTGGCACGAATTCAGGATTAGGTAACCATGTGCAACATCAACGTCCATTTGAAGGAGGAATGGACACAAATACCCACAATTCTAGAAAGCGTATCCAGGAAGGTAATTTCAGTTCGAGTTTGAACGTCGAGATATTGACAAAGTACAAGTTACTTTCTTCAGAGCAGTCTACTGCCCGGTCCATTATTGTAGGATAGTGTGTTTAATGAAGACGATTAGAATAGATTGTTAACGGCTTAACTCGAACGATTCCGTAGAGAAGGAAACCGAGGGCTATAGCCAGCAGACAACCCCGCGCCATGCAAAAGAGCCAGAGACCCTTAAAGACGCAGGTACTCAGATGAACCACATCTGCAATGGAAAAAGAACATGGGAAAACGAGAAAAAGGAAAATGAATTAGAAAACTCATGAAGGTAGATGAAAGGAAACGTTTATTCAAGATGTTTAATTAAGATTGCAAATGCGAGGAATAGCTATTTTAAACCCAATATCGTGTGAATAATTAAAAAAAAAAATCAAATAGAATCTTTATAATAAGTGTGGAGAATAGGGGAATTACAAGAGAATCTTAAAGGAGAATAGGGGAATACATTTCACTTAAATTCATGATCATTTTCCAGATGTTTACGCAAAAGACAATCCAAGTTCGCCAATTCCAACTGTAAAATTTAATTTTTGGAATGAGAGCTTGACACAGCATTTTCTACATTTCAGTGAGTTCTTAAAATTGGGTTTTAGAATTTTTAAAACATTATTAATAGAAATTTTTGAGAATTAAACCAGTCTATTCCGAATTCAAGTAAACATTAAAATTTAAAATCGGCTTATTTATTTTTTATATTACATTAAATAATTAAAAAAAAAACACGTCACCTGACAAACTTAAATGCAAACATGATTATAAGTGTACAATTTAATGAGATTGTGTTTAATAGAGATGCTATTTAAAAAAATTCACAACATTAAAAACCAATTGAAAATGCGTTGTACTGCATTACCATAACGATATTAATTAAAAGTATCGTTACTGTATTCGCTAAGTCGGTCGTTCCGTCGCCAATTTTTTCAAATTTTTTTGATTTTGACTTCAGATTTGTATAGAGCATCAAAAACTAAGTAAAAATTATTATAGGCACACAAGTCCTATCTATTCGGGAATATGGCCAAATTGACGGTTAATCATTTTGGCTGGTCGAAGGACTTCTTGAAAACTCCTTATTACTGAAGATACAGGATGTTCACAAAGTCCGGATCCAATTTCCAGCCTTGTAGCGCGTGAATCGTTTACGTTAGGTGAATGGCCCTCTCACCATTGAAAAATGGTTGTCAAGTTTTGTTTTTTGGTTTCCGGTAGAGTTCTCTAGGACGGCTTGAGAGAGAAAAGTGAGTCCGGTCAGTGAAATGTGACTGGTAATTCATGTCTCGAAATGCTGGAAAACTAGCTCGTCCCACAACTTCGAAAAGACAGTGAGGACTTCATCTTTCAACAGGATGGAGTTCCACCACGCTGGTCATTGGCAGTCCAGTATTTCCGTAATGAATAGCTCCCTCAAAGGTGGATTGGCCGCAAGGGTAACAGAGATTTACCTTAGCCCTTCGTGCGTGGCCCCCGAGATCCTCCGATCTCCCCTGGATGTGTGCCGTGCAGCGAAAGGGGGGTATATTGAACATTTGTAACAAAACTTGATCATATTTAGAATATTTTGCAGTTTTCCGCACCCCTATACACCTATTTTACAAATAAATATGATTTTTTGAAATCGGATCCGGACTTTGTGAACACCCTGTATTACGACGCTTCGAAGAATTTAAGAAGTAAACCTTCTGAATACTCATCATTGTCTTTGTCCTTTACTGCATCTTCTCATGTCAACCAGTTGAAAAATAGAATGCCACAAATTAACAAAAGGAATTCTAATGTGGAATTCCACTAAACTTTTTGAATGTTACTGCTTCATCTTCAAGAGGCAAAATTAGAAAAAATTCATTATATGAAGGGTGAATATACAATTAATGGACTATACAGGGTGTCCCGTAAGTTTCTATACACAGGAAAAATAAACATTTTTTTTTTAAGAAAACCCATTTTTATTTATACACATGCTTGGATAGATCCGTGTGATGTTGTGGCCACTTATAACTCCAGATCCCACTCCCAGATCTTACCCCCACTTGATTTTTATCTTTGAGGGCATTTGAAGGCTATGGTATATCAAGAAAAAGATACAAAACAAATTATCTCAAGGAACGTATCTCCAACGCCATTATCAGTATAACTTCAGCTTAGTTACTTCAGCTGTGCTGTTTGTGATGAATAATTGCGCGAGATTGCCACCAGACGCCAGTGCTCACGACGTAGCGCATGCTAGGATGACGTCACAAGTGAAACATGAGACTTGCGGCCTAGAACGTGACGAATACGCCTGTGTTGACATCAGTAGCAGAAACTGATATATATAGACTTTTCCTTTTCATATAAGCTTATTATGTATTATCTCATATCCTACTTTCCTTTAACCACCAATAAATATAATCGATCCACAACACTGTTCTTCAGAGGAGGACACGCAACGAAACATGTTTTCAAAACAATGGTAGTCATGTAGAGCATAGTATATAAATAAAACTGGTGTTCATAAAAAAAATGTTTATTTTTCCTATGTAATATGCAAATAAAATTTAAAAAAGGAAAAGATCATTTTAAAGCATAATCCTAATTATTAAATAATTTGGAAATCTGCAATGAAAATGTTTTTCAGTTGAGTAATGAGATTAAATTTCACTGTGTTTAATCAAGATGATATCTTTTAAAAAGTTAGAAAATACTATAAACATCATTAAAAAAATTCCAATTCTGCCGAGTGGATTTTTTTAAAAAAAATATTATCTGATTGAACACAATGTAAATTATTGTCATTACTTATTTGGAGCTATAAACTTAAAAAAAATTAATTCGTGTCATTTTATTTTTCATTTGGTTGGCAACGGGGAGATGTAGTGATGGGCGAAGATGGCTTTATGTTAGATGTTGTGTATTTCATGACTTTATTTTTTAATATGTACATTGGCTTATACATTTAATTTCCTTCAAGTTAATGACATTTTGCGGAGAAACTCTTTCTTTAAAAAACGGCAAAGATAATGATCATATGATGAGAGGATTAAGGATTATGGTAGCCAAAGTTGATACGGGCACCTACCTAAATAAACTATCAACATCGTGCAATATCATCTATCTAACCTAACCTAATCTAATCTTCGTGAGCAGAAGCTATTTCAATGGATGCTACATAAATATTCTAAATATAAACGGGAAAAGATTATATAAGATTTCTTTGGGAGGGTAACATCAGATTCATTACTCATTATCAATGTTAGACCAACAATCTCGTTTAAATGGACGTAAAAATTTTATAATTCGAAGAAGTAAAAAAAAAAAATAAAAAATCGATTATAGGAAATGACGAATTTCACTACACCCTTTTCCGACTGAAAGAGCGGATGTGGTCGTGGCGAATTCCTGGTGAACATCTGATGTCGGAGTTTATTATGCCATGTAGCGTGGATTTGAGTGGTTGGCGGGGAATTATAAGGGCGTCAGCAAAATTTGTTACACGTGCATCTATGAAAAAAAAATGTTTTAAAAATCACTCACATGTAGGAACAATGATGTAATCTTTCTTCAAAGACTCTTCTATTTCAGCGTATACCATCGCCTTGAGAATATTGTCGGAAATGATTTTCTGTAAAGATATAATAATGGTTGTAATAATAATGAATTGACAAGTTTCTTACAATGAAAACAGATTAATAATTTGTTTAAATATTTCTATAAAGCTGCTTTGAAATGCTTATTTAAAAACTTCTACAGTATCTAAAATCAAAACAAATTATACCTATCTCTTAAAACAGGACATGGTTTATAAGCAAAAATCCCTAACAGGTATTTTCGTCTCTTTCAAATGGTATATATCATGTGATGTGTTGAGTTGTTCAGCTGACACTTAAGTCTGCCGGTTTGTTAGTCCTAGGAAATGCCTCTTTGCGTGACATCTCATGGACTGTACTAGGGAAGAGAATAATGCGGTGGTTTCCTCTTGCCTTCCGCATTTTTAACGACTGCTGTAAGATAGTAGCAGCAGCCGGGACCGACGGCTTTACGTGCCCTCCGAAATTAGAGAAATGATCCCCGAAGATCTTCTTTGATGGACTCTTTTATTTATTAATAAGAAACGGACAAGAATTCCAAGAATATGCATTTCTATGCTCTAATTTGGATAATATGCACAAAAGGCTAAAATATGCAATTTTATGCATTATTGAAACAACGTTTTTAAACACTTTATATACCCGTAATCATTATCCTTAAATTTCATTAAGTTGCATACGTGCAAAAAATATATGTATTTGCATAGACATCCGGCTCCTAGACATCATCTTATGCACATTTTCAGACGGTAAGATACCGGATTAACTATTGGTGAGACGGAACTATCACTATCTGCTTCCGAAATAGCGTTTGCAGTGAGTGCTGCTCTTTTTATATAGTCAGAAAATGTGCATAAACTGGTGTCTGTAACTTGTCAACGCAATCTGTTGATCAAAAACCGAACAATTCTAGCATTAATTTTTTTCCCTGGAAAAAAGTCCGACTTTATTTCAATGGTTTCTGTGCGAACAGACGCTTTCTATCTGCATTCTTATGCGAATTATTGAGATTTAAAGTTTTTCCGACTTTTAGATCACCCTGTATATATTTACATATGAAAGAAATTATTTGGGGGCAACCCTTCTATTTCTTCCACGGTAATATCTAAATTAAGCGAACTTCTGCCAAGTTTTAACTTGATGATGCCAAATCCATCTGGGATGAATGCATCTAAATGGAATAAAAGTGTAAACCAGACAAAGAAGATAGACGGACTTACCACCGTGTAGAATGCGGCCAATATGCTTCCCATGCCCGTTGTATTTGTCGATAAAATATCAATAAATCCATTGAATACTTTTAGTTGGACAAAGTCGCATAATGTGAGCACAATGAATAAGATATTTATAAATTGGAACTGCATATGTTTTACAATTAATAGAGAACTATTGTATCGCTTAAATTGCAATCTAGACTTAATTGTTTGCCTAAATGGAATCGATTCTTAGTAATTGAAATAAGAAATTTGAACAACTCTACTACCTTACCCATACTGTACAAATATTATTATCGAATTTTGTAGGTAATGGGGAAATACCGTTTTCTAAATAATTAGGATTAATTCTACGCTTAAGATTTAAAGCTATTGCAATGTCTTAAATATAAAAAAAAAATGAGCCTGGCTTTCTTTTTTCTTCAACCCAACAATGTAGTGTAATTATGAATTGGAATTGTTCTGTGAAACATTGTTTACTTCTTCGGCGATTGTAGCTTAGATTTTGGGCGAAAAAAAAATTATGAAAACTATGGCCCCGATCTCATGATAAGTAGTTGCCCTCTCATTTAGATAATTATAACTATAAAAGCTTTTTTGATGCGTTAAGACTGTCCTGAGTTATAATAGCCATTTCATATACAAAGTAAATTTGTAAATTTATCACTTTATCTTTAATACGAAACTTATTACGAAAGTACAGGGTGATTACAAAAGAACTTCACTTTTAAAAATTTATTACATCAAAGCTATTCAGAATATAGACACACCATATACGGATTCTTAAAGAAAAACTCTTGAAGTTTATTGTGACACAATATGCCCCCCTGTTCAATATGCCCCCTCTGTAGTCGAATTCGTCCCAAACCCACATTAACATGTCTCCATCAATCCCACGTATCGCTACCGTAATGGTTCTTTCAGCTCGTCTAGGTCACGGGGAAGGGGTAGGGTGAAGACCTTGTCCTTTACACACCCCCATAAAAAGAAATCACAAGGTGTGAGGTCGGGGCTCCGCGGTGACCACTTTGCAAGTTCCAGGTTATTGTTTGCTCGACCAATAACCAGGTTATTCACTTTTATAAAGGGTCCCTTTATTGCATTCATAGCTTATTATTATTATTATTATTATTATTATTATTATTATTATTATTATTATTTGAAAATTGTGAGCTTTAGACTATAGCTTAATCTTAATCTTAACGATTAATTTGAGAACGAGCATTAAAGTTGAAAGACAAATAAAAAGGTAATATAAACATTTTTTAATATTTTCAATTTTTTTTATTTCTTATGTATACACAAACATGGCATACAAAATAGTATACGTGAAATATGATATTGTACTATTTTGCCGAGTTATGACCTGCGGAAGGCGGTCTTTTCGTCCTGTGGATCGGTTCCAGACCTTCGCCTTTCTCCCAACCTGTTCTAAACCAATTTGTTGTAAACAACTAAAAGTGATTACAGCACGGTCAATTTGGCTGGTTATTCGAGGGGCTGACCAATCCGCTTCGTGGAGGCCCAGTGAAATGGCCCCAGTTATCGATTTCTCTATCGCTTCCGTTGTTTTGGCATTATCTACACAGCTAAACCTCAATTCACTTCACTGCAGCGTAATTGAGAAATTTTATCAGGGGAGTGCTACGACATTTCAGAGTATAATTATTGTAGAGACATGATAGAATTCACAAAGCTCTTCGTAATGACTGCATTGCAAGATTGTGCTCTTTAGAGTAAATTGATAATGGTGATTTTTATACTGATATACCGGCTCAGGAGCGCTAAGGCGCAGGTTTATCGCTCTCGAAACCAGCTAGATGTTGGATTCGAATCTCGTTGGGGGTATGGAGTATTTATCTTTGGCAAAGGGAACCACCGTATTTAACTCTCCCAAGAATACCAGTAATGTAATTTACTGGCCGCCAACCTCCAAAATAGGAGAAGGCATATCATAGATACGACAGCAAATCAAAACATAAGTTTCCTTATTTTTTTTTTTTGTAGGTGAGCGGATAAAGATAGGTGAAGGTCACTTGTTATTTCGGCACCATACTTTATTTTTCAAGCATTCTTCGATAGTCCAGTTGGTAGAGGCGACGAGTGTGATACTCGTGATATCTGATTCGAATCCAGGTAGCGGAATTTTACCTGCCGTTTTTTTCCATTAATATCTGTGGATACAAACAGCTTTTTGTATTATGTGCTTTATCTTGGAAAGTTTTTTAACGGATAGTATGCTAGCAGTCAAAGCGCTGTAGGTGGCGCTAATATCGGCGTGCTAGAGAGCTAGATAGAAGAGTACCAGCCATGGGTAATTTTCCAACGTAGCCACATTGGACTTTATCTGTATACGCATTCCTGAATTCAGCGTTTCGCAACCAATGGTTTGGAAGGGATGGTCCTACACCATGCCCTCTACACTCTCCGGACATTACTATTCACTTAACATTATCCCTTAGACTTTTTCCTGTGGGGATATGTTAAAGATAAATTATCTTGTACAACGGCCATCGATATGTACACGTTGCGAGCGAGAATAACGGATATGGTAATGTCGGAAACTGAAGATATGCTGGCGAATAGTTGGCGAGAAATTGAATATCGTCTGGATGTTCTCCAAGCAATGAAAGGAGCACATGTTGAGATTTACTAAGAAGATGTAAAGACTTTCTGAGGAAGAACATAATATAAAAAACTGTATCTATCTATCGATCTATCTAACATAGTTTTCGTTTTACTAAATTCCTTTATCAGGGAGAGACTTTCTGTTCATCCTGTAGAACAGTAGCGTAGCTAGCTTTTTAGCGCCTGTATTCAATTTTTCATTTTTAGCTTTTTAGCGCCCCTAATTCGTTGCGCCCGTGGACTTTGCACACCTTGGCCGCCCTTAGCTACCCCTGTGCTGTAGAATCTGTTACAAAGGCTTACTCTAAGCTAAGTTGATTGTTACGTTTGTCAATAGCATGAGCATTTTCCAATAAAAACCTTTACGTTTGTTGCTTCATGTTTACGTTATTAGCATATTTGTTGTGAATTATTGACCTAAAATCTGAGCTTGAATAGGCTTTTTTGAAATGAAATAACAATACACTCGGAGCCATCTTGTTCTATGCAATATAATCATGGAGATTAAAGACCACGCCTTGACTAACGTACAGGTACAGATTACTTAAACACAGATGCAATAACACTGGTCTACAGTGGAAAAGTATTCGAAATAATTTGAACTAATTTCTGCTTGCTACCCATGCTGAATAAGAGTTGATAAGTAAAAGTCATTTATTAGTTTAAGTTTTCACGATACCTGAAATTTTCCGAATTTAACGATTCTACCCTCATTGAACTTGATAATGCTGACATTTATTTAATTAGTTGCAACAAATGTTAAAAATATTGTGTTTTAGTGCTAACAATGCATTAGAATAACTTAAAGATATATTACACGAAATTTTGTTGCTTTATTTGCGAATGGGATAGTCGTGATAGAAAAGAGCATTATAAAAAAAAAGGTGTGGCCTCATCGTCAGTCACTTCAACCTGGGCAGAAAAATGTTAAAAATGATCCTGTAGTTGGCCCACAAAAAGTGTTATTTCCACCATTACATATAAAACTAGGGCTGATGAAGAATTTCGTAAAAGTAATGAACAAAAATGGAACTGCTTTTCAATATCTTCGCTAGAAATTTTCAAGCTTAAGTGAAGCTAAGATTAAGGAAGGTATAGTCGTCAGTCCTCAAATAAGAAATTTCAAGATGATAATTTTGGCTCTGTTTTAGAAGGTAAAGAAAAAAACAGCCTTGGACGATTTTCACCTTGTCGCAACTAACTTCTTGGGAAATAAGAGGAGTGACAACTATGCTGAACTCATTGAAAATATGTTATCATCATACCAAAAACTGGGTTGTAACATGTCCTTGAAACTCCACTTTTTACATTCTTATTTGGACTTCTTTTCGGACAATTGTGGGGCTTTTAGCGATGAACATGGGGAGCGCTTCCGTCAAGACATCGCATACATGGAAAAACGATATCAGGGCAAGTGGAACGTTTCAATGTTGGCGGATTATTGTTGGACTGTTTGTCGAGATGTTACAGAAGCAGAATACAAGAGGGCAGCGAAAAAACCACGTCGCAATTCTGCTAATGAATAGAAGAACCGTATGATTTCTGTTAATATTTGCAAAAGACTTGTAATTTGTTTTTCTAAAAAACGGAAACTAATTTTAAAATATAATTATTATTTTTGTATTCAGCGTGTAATTTGTGTGTGATGAATAAAAAAAAAGCTATTTTACCTGAAGAATACTTTTTTTTGCAGTCAAATTTTGTAGACCAGTGTAATCAATGTTAAAGTAGTGGAAACTGTAGAGCTCATTGTTTTGACGTCGTCGATTGTAGCAATGCCCCAGGCTACCGCCGGGCGCGCTGTTTGGAAGCATTCGCTCTTACGTGTATTTTAATGTTTAATAAAGAATTTTTGTATGCAAATTTTCAAAAGGCTATCTTTTATTTTTTATATAGTGGAAAGTGTATAACTCATAGTTTTTATTAAATACGTTAATTTAGTATAGTAATCGATTGTAGCGAACCTTATAATAGCCTAAAGCATAATAATGTGACCACTTTCCATTTTAACATGATAATGTTTTAAGGCTGGACATCATTCTACAAAAAAACGTGATGCAAAAAACGACACCAAAAAGCGTTACGGAAACAGTTTTGCATTGTTGACGCCGGCTTGAAGTACACGCCGGAACTGAAAAGTCACCTGACCATGTTGTCTGAGCATCAATTTTTATCTAAATCTTTACTACAGAGATATTATGAAATATATTGAAAGTGTGGTAACAGATAAGCTTACCTAGCCAATTCTTGTAATGGCCTAACGTTTTGCTTTTAGTGTTTTTAATGAAGACTAATGAATCCTTGTGTATTGCAATAAAATCTTTTCCATTATAATAAATATATTTTATTGCTCTCAATTTAATTCATAATTTATTAGTTTGAAACATTTAGATCTTTTGATGATTTCTGAAGTCTTCATCTTATTAGAATTTATGCGCTTTTTAAATTTCTATATGCTATGAAGTGCTTAATTTATTTCTATAGATTCCTTCCTATAGATTGCACGTGCCGTGTTTGTGGTCCCACATTCGTTTGTGAGCACAGACGCGAGTAAGGAGACACACCTTAAATATAGACACTGTGTTTACTCGACATATCGAGAGACTCGATACCCGTGCTTATCTTTCATACTTCAGCTATTATAAACCCTTATTCAGTATTACCGATGTACATGTTTTTGTAGACTCGTCCATTGATAAATAAATAAAATGTTAATGTTCTGTATAAAATATTTCTTTGTTTGTTGCATCTAAAACCATTATCATGATTCAATGCTTCGGACTGCAGATTCAAACTAAATCAATTTTTTCTCCAAAGGACGTCATCATTTGTCGTATCTGTGTAGTAAGTAATCTGCAATGATGTCAACTAAAATAAAGACTGGATCGACCCATCTATGAGCATTTCGCTATTCAAACGTGTCTAAGAAAATGATAAGCACCAGACATACTTGTTGACGAATTTCGTGGACGCACGTTCAAACCAATGATGTCAACAACAATGTAGAATAATGATGTCTTTATTGTTGTTGACACGATTGCATTAAATATACATTTATGATATTTATTTTAATAACTTTCTGTTGAAATTCCACTGCCAAAGAAAGTCAATTTAATTCCATGAGAGTTAAAAAATTATTTTCATGCTTTTTAAATGTTCAAAATTATTTTCCTTGCACGGTGATATTTGTGGACTTTTCCAGGCAATTCTTTAGATATGTGCGCTCACAGAAGGCTCGATCGTAACCACCGAGAGAGAGAGAAGGCCTCCGCAATGAAACGTAATACAGTGTTACGTCATCATAGATAGGGCAAATTTAGAGCTTATTATTGGTAGAAATATACCCTAAATTTGGTCGACTTATGACAACACCACCTCTACTCTCTTTAGGTGGTGTTCAGAGACAAATGAAAGAAAGAGACTGGCAGTGACCTCCCAGTTAAGAAAGAGACTGGCAGTGACCTCCCAGTTAAGAAAGAGACTGGCAGTGACCTCCCAGTTAAGAAAGAGACTGGCAGTGACCGCAGTGACAAGTGAAAGAAAGAGACTGGCGGAGCCTTCGCGCCGCCATATTGGGGTTGGCAAGAAACAGCTGATCGCCCGAGGCAATGCACGTGAATCAATCGGTTTGGTTTGGTTTGTTTGGTATTAACGTCCTTTTCAACTTCTGTGGTCATTTCAGGACAGGGTTATAGGGGCGGCAAATTTTGCCTCGCAAGGGTTCTTTAACGTGCAACCAGCAAACACGGGACCAACATCTTTACTTCCCTTCCGAAAGGAGTGCGTGATCTCAGGATTTTCTCCCTGGAAAAATCCTCGTCGTCCTCTCCCGGAATCGAACCCACGTCCTCGGGCATCAGAGGCGATCACGCAACCACTGAGCTAGCGAGGCCGATGTGAAACAATCGCAAACAATTGCTTATTACAGTATGTGGATTAATAAATTGATTATTTTATTGAACTGAGAATTATTTCTTCCTTTTCTTTTAATTTAAAATATTAAAATATTTGTCTTTTAAAAATTCATTAGGCATTGAATCAGCTATTTGGAGTCATTAAAAGTATACGTTATCGTTAGTGAATGCAATAAAGTTTTTTTTAAAAAAAATCAGAAAACAGGTTATGCTTACTAATACTTCCAGAAATCATCTACAAAAACTGCTGAAATTACATTGAGAATATATGCCGCCTTAGGTTTTTGCCAATCGTAACATGGCGAATGCTGCACTTCCGCTGGCACCAGTAGCGCTCAACGAAATGAATAGGGCACTGCCAGTCTCTTTCTTTCATTTGTCTCTGGTGGTGTTGCTTATGATGATGTAACAATGTATGACGTTTCAGTCGTTTGGCTTTCTTTCTATACTCTGTCCAATAAAAACGTTACCATCTCCAGTTTGGATGTTAACAATCAGTGTTTTTCCTTTTGTTGGAAACAATGAAGGCTGGATTGTTGCTAGCACCCAGTTGGTCGGGTGATTTTTTTCGCTTCCAGGCATTTTTATCTCGTTGGCCTCGTAATCTGCCATTGAGGGCTCAATAACAGTTTTCAATTTTTATTTCTTAAAGTACTTGTATTAACTATTTTATAGTACTGAAATTTGAATAATAATAAAATTGATGTATTATGATTATTTAATTATTTATTTACAAAGTATATTGAACAGCAAAGTGCCTAAGACAATGTAAAAGATAAAAGAAAAATACAATATTGTAGAAAAATTATTCAATTATAAAGATGTTCAAAACACGCAATGGAAACATGTTAGAAATACATTTTTGTAAAAAGCAAGTGACGAAAAGATCTTTTTACTTTTCAGCTGCATATTATTTTAATATTTAAGAAACTTTCTCAAGAAACTAATTTTTATGTTGAATTCGATTGATTGAATTTATAATGGAATTGAGATTTTTTTTCTTCTTCAAAACAATGAAGTCTTATTATACGCTATAAGGAAAAAAATTATATTTTTATGATATATTCCTAAGATATGTTATGATTAATTCTAGATTGACACTATATTTCTGTATGTTTTTTATACGGTAACATGAAAAGAAACCATTGTAGCTTATTGTTCCTATTAAAAATAAATAAATAAATAAAACAAAAAGATTGCAGTTTTTTACAGAATTCTTCAATAGAACAAAAAAGAAAATCAAAATCAATAAATTGTTTAACATTTAACGTTTGTAAACTAATTAGTGGATCTTTAGAGCGAACATCGTTACAACTAAAAATCGGATAATCCCGAAAATAATATGTAGGAACATTGAATCGCAAACACGACACAAAATCAACTAAAGCCAAATCAGACAAACAATATATTTTTAGAAAAACAAGATCCTTAAAAAAGGCGTCGCCAGTGAAGTGGCAAGTGTTTATGTAAGAAAGCACAAAAACGATATTCATAAAAACTACGATTAGGATGAAAGCGCCGCTGCAAAATGTAAATAAACTTTTTTTATATACCCTCTAAATGTTTTATGTTCGTAATACAAAGACACTCCATAATAAATAAAGCAAATTATTTTAAGATAACGATTTGATTCGTTTAGTGTTCACGACCATTGCATAAAAATATTCATACTGAAATGTGTACATAAATTCACTAAAATTGAGGAGAACTTAACAGAAGTCCCGGACTTCCAACACCAAGTCTCGGGTAACGACGAGACCTTGTGCACAGACTTAGTCACCTGGCATAAGAAGTTCATATTCTTAGTACAAATGGATGCAAGAGTATATCTAAACATTGCGAATATTAGGCCCTATTGTACTGAGTTTAGCTCACTGACACTTTCAGGATGACTAAGCCATATAACGTAAAAATGTTATGAGAAACACAAACACTTCAGGAATCATTTACTAGCTAGTGATCAAAATCTCCAAAAGATAAACTTCTCTTTTTAATGAATTGAGGCCATTCTTATTGCATTATTGGGTCAATATTCCTCGTGACATTTTTGTTTCGACACTCTTTAAAATCGGTCACAAGGATTATCACAGGAATACTTCAACGATGGTTCAACACATATTACCTCATGTTCCTGTCATATTTGTCAGACATCGTATTTAATTGAGTTAAAGCCAGGAAAGGCTCAATGGTAATGATATGACGTTCAAAAAAATAACGAAATTACAAAAAATGGAAATTCAAAGGCATAAATTATACTGATTAATTCAAGATAATAGATTTGACAGTACTTTTTCTATTATTTTTAATAAATCTGTTTTAGTAATTTATTTTATTATAATAATTATTAACGACCATTGTTTTATTTATTTTTATTTTTATTTTTGTTTTATTTATTAACGACCATTGTTTGTGTGGGCGACTGCCTGGTGGAGAGGTTGCTCTTTGCTGACGCCCTTGTCCTCCTTGGGTCTTCTCGCACGAACCTTTAGCATGCACTAGACCGGTTTGCAGCCAAATGTGTGGCTAAAACCGAGGTTCTGGTCCTTTCAAGACAGCCTGCTCAGTGTGCTCTCCATGTTAGGGGAGCCTCATTGAGACAGGTGGAGAAATTCAAGTATCTCGGGATTGCATTCACGAGTGATGGACGGCAGGAGAAAGAATTGGATGCTCGGATCGGTGCAGCAAGCTGTGTCAGACGTGAACTGTGGCGATCCGTGGTAACGAAACGTGAGCTGGGTGACAAAGCCAAGCTCTCCGTCTACAAATCTATCTTTGTCCCCATTCTCACCTATGGTCATGAGGCTTGGGTAATGACCGAAAGAGTGAGATCGCGGGTACAAGCGGCCGAAATGAGATTTCTGAGAGGCGTGGCAGGTGTTACCCTACTAGATAGAGTGTACAGCAGCACAATAAGGGAATCTTTAGGTGTTGAGCCGCTACTTCTCCGCATTGAGAGATCTCAGTTGCGCTGGTATGGCCACGTGATACGGATGCCGCTAACTAGTCTTCCTAGGCAGTTGTTATTTTCCAAGCCGGTGGGTAAGAGACCAAGGGGTCGGCCTAGAACCAGGTGGCTAGACTACATGGAGAATCTGGGTTCGAGTCGCTTGGATATTACCAGGGAGGACATGCGCCTGATGGCGGAAGATCGCGATCGCTGGAGATCCTCCATAGGGCTGCTGCCCCCGCGACCCTAACGGATAAGCGGGTTTGAAAAGTAAGTAAGTAAGTAAGTTTTATTTATTTCACAATTAAGTCTAGAACAACATTATCTAGAACATTGATTGTGCAAGTCCATATTCTTTGCAACTTTCGTTTGTTTCATACCCAGGAAGAATACAAGGAAGTGCCTCTTGTAGCATTTCCAATGCTAAAATGTGTCACTCGCTGATATCGCAGCGCACCTGGTGGCCAACATGAAAAAATTACTTCATTAAAAATTTTTTGAATTTGCATTTTATGATTGTTTTTATAGGAAATATATGCTTTTCTTTCATTGAATATTTATTTTCTCCTTTCATTTTAATGACCCATTTCAAATTTAATATAGGCCTGGTTTTGGAACACTTTTTTTTAAAATGGTAGAAAAATGTTTTGGAATTATTTTTTTAAATTGATTTAAATGGTGTAGGGGTTTCCGTGAAGTTAGCTGTTCCAGACATGTTGACTGAGGGAAAGAGCAATAATGAATAAAAAGTCTTCAAACTATCACTGTTTCATTTATTTAACGTACAAATTAAATATTTATTATGTTATTACAACATTATCATACAAAAAAGATTCTCGCTTAATGAAAACAAACAGATTATTATTACAAATTATTGGGATTTCGTGGCACTCTGGTGGCCAACATGATATCTCATCCTATAACTTCCTATATGTTGCCTGCTACAGATTTGTCGTATCTCCAACCGTTTTGAAACTGTATGGGGGGTAACAGACTTTTGATTCGCCCTATATATATAAAATGAAAACCATTAAACATACAGATGCCATATTTGCAGTGGATATTCTTTAATCAATGCAACACTGATTGAGCCTAAAGTAAATGTTCAAAGTGGCTCCCAGTCTCCTGCTTGCACAAACGAACGCGACGGCACTTATTCTTGGAAACGCTTTGCAGCATGCCCCCCGGAATGACACGGATTTCATTCGTTCCATTGAGATTCGGGCTGTGTGATCTGTAGCTCCGTCCTGTTGATAATAACCTTGTCTGCATTCAATATAATCTAACTGCTCTACAAATTGTTCGAATGTGTTGAAATAACGTTCCTTATTGAAAGTGGTGCAACGCGTTTCCCAGAATATGTGTTGCATTGATTAAAGAATATCCACTGCAAGTTTGACCTCAGTATGTTTAATGGCTTTCATATACAGGTTGGAACAAAAAAAACTCGCCACTGAAAATTTCTAAGTCCAATGGAAACGGTCCACAAAGGGGTGAGCAATTCTAGTAGATATTCAATAAAAAAAGACAATGATCTAAAAAGTGTACAATTTGTGTATTATTTAAGATTATGTTCACCTCGTCTAGAAATCGGCTCGTTCCATTTAACGTTAACGCCTGCCTTAATTAGTGGTAGCGTTCTTCCTACTAGAATCGCTCACCCCTTTGTGGACCGTTTCCATTGGACTTAGAAATTTCCAGTGGCGAGTTTGTTTTGGTCCACCCTATATATATTTAGATCATCCTGTACAAATCATTTTGACGTAACAGCATAAAAAGCATGCACTTAGTTTGCACAATTGTTTGGAAGGTTTTGAACGACTTTGAATGTGGCAAGATCGTGTATGCAAGAAGAGCCGTTTCGTGCGTTTCGGAAACAGCTAACGCCCTCAGCTTTTCACTGCAAGAATATCTTGGGTGTTCAGAGAATGGCAGTTTTGTACCCTCATTTCGTGTTTTAATTGGCCGGCTAAATTACGTGATCTCAAGCCGCTAGAGCATTTATGGAACGATTTGGAAAGATCCATTCGAAGCCTTCAAACGCCGCCATCAAATGTCCACTAACTAAGGGCCAGCATGGGCCAATTTTTCTGCGAAATGGTTCCAGACTTTGTAGAACCGATGCTTAGAAGAATTGCGCTGTGATCTGAACTAAAGACGGACCAATTGTTATTAGAATGTATCTCTAATAAAGTGATCACTCAGTGTATTTACCTCTTGTATCCAGAAGTACTTTCTGCAAATAGCTAATCGACAATCAAAACTGAAATAAACATACCATATTTTGTTCCCTTATATACGTAAATAGTAAGGATTCTACAGTGAATGATGCATAATGATAATAAATGATGATACTAGTGAAATCAGTGCCACTCAAAACCAATGATTTATACACTGAAAAAATCTTACAGCTTATCAAGAAAATGTAAAACAGAACCCGTAAATTTCTATTAATTTCCGAATGTCGTCAACGCTGTTTGGATCAATATATACACTCCAGTCCTTCAATTAAACCCAAACAATGCTACAATGTGATGAGGTTGGTAGCATTCTTTACTTTAATAGAAACTTTAATTGCGTAAAAGACCTTCTAACTCTTCTTTTATATTTCGGATATTAATAAAGCTGAAAATGATTCAGAATTCGTTTCTTTTGGGATATCTGAAATCAAAAATAGCTTAGGAAACGAATTTTGCCTTCTTTGCTTTACTGGAACAGTCAAACCAGGTAAAATTTTGAGTTATGGAAAAAAAATTCGTATAGTAAGTTTTAATTTTCCATAAATCGTAGAGAATTAAGGGAATGAAATAAATTTGCAATAAATACTTTTCAAACTTAATTTTTTCAAGTTCATAATGTTTACATTACGTAACTTCCTCGGACGATTTCCCTTAAGAACTGGTGCAATAGTAGCCGCCGCTTTCACTATAGTAAGTACACTCGATATTACAAGGATAGAATCTCGTAAAAAGGAACTAAAATCTATAAAGTTATAGCTTATCCTGAAAATAAATTCTCTTTGCAGCTATGGGCAATATGGGCAATAGCAGAAGTTGTTCTTCACAGTCATGAGTTTACCAAATCTAGATGTAAGTCGTAAGATATAGGCTAAGAGTGAAATTGAGTGCCATTGACTAGGCGAGAATTTTTATTAATATAAAATTATACGTGTTGAGCCAAAAAGGACCCAAAAATAAACTTCGGTTAAAAAAACAAACAAAAAAACCCCCCTAAAACCCCCCACAATCTGACTCACAGCTTCGTAATGAATTAAGACGCATAACTTAGTTCTGTCAAATGTAACTTGAGAGAAATGAGTGGACGGTTTTGTTAGAGAAATAAATAAAAATAAAGCTTATTGACATACATCTTGAGTTAATGAATAATAAACAAATAAATAAAATCGTAAGAGAAATATAGTAGAACATTTTATGCCTGACGATAAATTTATTTCTTTTACAACTTATGAGTCGGATCTAGCATGGCACGTGTATTCAGAGTTCCATTTTGCAGGCTCTTTGCCGTTCATCGGAAATTTTACCCTATTCTATCCGTTGTTTACTTTTTCTGGATGCTAATAATAAGTACAACCAAGTTGAAAGGCAATAAAATCTTATTACTTTAAGACAATAACCGCTTGATATACTTGGACTAACACCCAATTATATAATCTATAAAAATAATCTAGATATATAAAAATAACATTCAAGTATATATTGTTTTGTAATCTAGCTGTTCGATGACCAAAAGAGTAAGGGAGTTACTGACTTGCACGACTTCACTTCATGCTAAGAGTTCGCGTGACGCCAGATCATATACAGGGAGTTGCAGATAACTATACGGCAGTATAACGGGAAGCCTGCCCGCTCGATTGCAGGGGCCGGCTCGACATCAAATGATAATTGGGTAATTTTATCAAAAACATGACAGTTTTGACGTTCACCCCCCCCTCCCCGACTGTGGAAACTGCTGGCTGCTGTAGGCCACCGTCATCTCCCTCCATTCTGCCAATCGACCAAGCCGGCCCCTGCAATCGAGCGGGTAGGCTTCCCGTTATACTGCCCCGTAGTTATCTGCAACATCCTGTACAATATACAGAGCCTAGTATCTAGAGATCTATTAGAATTAAATTAATACAAATTACTGTCACAAGCACACGATGAGAGCACTTGCGCAAAATTAATTGATAGCTTTCTAGCTTACTTGCTTATGTCTGACGCTAAGATGTAAAGGGTGGCTCTTGTTTGCTGTAACCTAACGTACATGCAGGTGTTTTCAACGCAATTTATCGCTCTCGGCAGCACCACTCGCAGCCCTCGCTTTTGACGCCATGCAACGCAATCAAAGTGAAATTTCACGATTTGTGTCCCTCTTAACTGAGCCGATTCCCTGTGGTCCGGTTTAGTCCGTCTATTGCGTGCACGTTGAGCGTGAAACTCCCGTTATGGGCACCTCCTCCAAGTTTCGTTGTTGCTGCCGCTCAAACTTTGCCGCTCCACAACGAAGTTAATGATTAATTAATCTCTTTCACTTTGTAAATTAACTTTTATGTCTAATCAACCAACTGTCTATAGCAGTGCTTCTCAAACTGTGATCCGCGAACTTTTTATTACTGGGCCGCGAAGAGATTTCACGTTTCATTATTATTTTTTTGTACTTTAATCGTAATTTTCTTAATAATTCATACACAATCCGAACAAAAATAAAAATCTTCGAAAAGCTATACATACACAAAGAACACTTACAAATAAAACCCATTTATTAAATAACCAAATACAACCAGAGCAACAAAACGCATTGAAATTTTTAAATTCAAACTGGGAACACTAACACCATCTATAACAATATCAAAACCAACAACAACATCCAACAATAATACACTCACATTATTGGAAAATTTTAAAAACTTATTCATTATAAAGAATATCCCAAGCTGTAAGTATCACAATATTGTCTATAATTTCAATATTTTCATTGTATTAATATAACATTAATATGATATATTAACCTAACCGGTATGCTAAATCCACCATAAGAAACAAGAAGTTAATACTCCCGAGGAAGGTATAGGAAAGTAGCGGAAGCCCTGAGCTCATCTATTTTTACTCTTTTATCTCACTTTCTAATCCCTCCCCCCCCCCAATTTTTTAAATCGAAAAATTGATTTTCTCGAACGTAATATTTAGAAAGTGTAAAAGAGCTCTATAACTTTTTGATGGTCTTTAAGAACCCAAAGTCAGAATTTCAAAAATTCAACATTTTTCAATACACACGCATAGACTCTGTTTCCATAGGACTGCTGCCCCCAAAAGTTTACTTGTGCACTATAAAAAAAGTTTGAAAAATTTACTTGAAAAATTTTTTGAAAGACCATTAAAAAGTAGAATAGGAATGTCTGTAAGACCACCGCTCTATCTCTTTGTCTTCTTCGATAAAATTGGGTTCAAAACTTTAAAAAAGTTCCACACTTTCAGGGCCCCTATCTCCTAAACGGTTGGATCAACTGAAAAAACACCAAGAATAAAACATTTCTCGAATATTGTGTACAATCTGAATATACCATTAAAAGTAGGGGTTCCTATTTAAGATTTCAAAGTTACCCCCTCCCTCCAGCCCCCCTCACAAGGGAAGGGGGGTAATTTTTTAACTAATGCATTTGCCCCGCGAAATAATTCACTTTTGATTTTGGACATTTTTTCGTACAATGCTTAGTTTCCGAGATATTCAGTTGTCTCAAGATAAATGCCTCGCCCTGTATAGTAGCGCTTCTTTCACCTGCAATCCTTTTTCACAATGTTGACGATATGACTAACGATAATATTTCCGCTCGATGTCTTTGCCTGTGTCTGAGAATATGTGTCCTTAATTATATTTGCACATAGTGCGGCAGAAATAACTCCCAGATTTCAAATGTAAGTAACAAAGCAATGATAGAAGAAATTCAAAATGTTATTTCACAGTTTGAAAGAACAATGTTTACCATTTATGTCATATACATTATCCTTTAGTTTTGAAAACAATATCGTCCAAATGCTGACCTTCATTTTCTATGTATTTCTGAAGCCTCTTCCTGAATGTCTGCATTACCCGGTCATTTCCGGTGCTATTGCCGGAGTTTCTTCTAGCATTCTCTGCTTTCGTTTTTACACTTGAGCCTTCAGATATATGCCACAGAAAATAAAAATCGCAAGATGCGAGATCGGCGGAACGTGCTGACCTTTGAATGACGATCAAGCGCTATTGGACGATATTTTTTCCAAAACTAACTTGGGTTAATGTTCACTGTCCGCACATCGCGCGATGACGGGTCATGCGACCAAAGTAAGTGAAAATCTTACTAATTTAACCATCACAGCTGACTGGATAGAAATGTGGGTATATACCAGTTCGTTAGAGGGGGGGGGGGGGGTCAGTCTTTAAAAAATAAATTTATTTATCTTGGTCGCATGAGCAGTCATCGCGCGATGTGTAGAGAGTGGACATTAACCCTAACTTGAGGTAAATGCTAAACATTGTTCTTTCAAACTGTGAAATTGAATTTTGAATAGCTTCTATCATTGCTTTGTTATTTACGTTTGAAATTCGGGAGTTATTTCTTTAAGGGTTAGAAAGGAAAGTCCGATCCACCTCAAATAACTCAAGAATGAAGATAAGTACAGTATCTGAAATCTGTCATGCCCAAGTAGAAAATGCTGGGTAGCCAATCTAACGAAAATTGCATCTTTCAAACCGTAACAGATACCACAAAATTCCTAATTACAAAGTTGCAGAGCATGAAATTTTTAACATTTTAAATAATGTTCATCAAAATCGGATGAATGCTTCACTAGAGAGAGGAAAAAAAAAACACTAATCGTACCCAATTGTGCCTTGATGCAAATGGAAGACATTTTGAACATATCTTCAGTTAGGATCGTTTGTTTCACTCATTTTTTCATTTTTCAGTCATTTACATTTATTTTTGAATTCGGTTATAATATTGTAGTTTTGTATTTACTTTCGCTTTTGGTTTCAGTTCAGAAGCTTAAGAACCAGCCAAAGAATAAAATAAGAACCTTTATCCAAGGCTTTGATGTCTTGATTGCACTTTATTTCTTTGAAAATCTTTTCAATTCCACGTTTCTGACATTGGTTCATGATAACGTTTCTATCGACGCCAGGGCCATTATATCGATGAGAATGGAAGATTGGTGTTTGTTGCTGTTTTGATTTACTAGTGAACTTATTTTGATGAACTTTTTTTTAAATGTTCAGAATTTCATGCTCTGCAACTGCAATTAGAAATTTTGCAAACTGCAATTTGCATTTGGCCTAATTTGCATATTCAAGACCTGCATGGTTGATCTATCAGATAGGCTACCCACCAATTAAATTACGAGCGTAGATTAAAATGATTTAGTCTGCATTGACATTGACTCTTGATATTCATTCTTAATTGAGGAGCAGCATACTATCCGTTCCACACTATAGAAGCTTACAAGAGAAGACCTTATCTTCTCTTTCGTGACTATAATCCGTTCTCGGTGAAAGGTTCGAAGTAACTCCTGACCCGTTACTAAAATTGAGTTTGCTATCTCTCCACCTTGAATGTTTCCTCCATATCTCTTGTCTCGGTCATTCTCACTTTTGCCTAATGGGAGTTTTGCTCACTTAGTTATCGAATCCTTTTTGCGTGTCAACCGTTTTTCTCACTTTCACTCGATCAGATTTGATAAAATCCTATCTCCCTTAAAGTTTTTCCTATGTGGGTACTTAAAACGAAAATTAATTTATGAATTCAAGTACCGTCTAATAAAGTTAATTTCTGAGTTTATTTTTGGATACTTTAAGGCATCAATCATCAACCCCGAAACATTGCAATGACTTTTTATTTGAATTTTGCAGGGCTCTTGTCTCATTTTGTAATAACAATAATCATTGGCGTTTCATTGGTGGTTTCAGCGACCTTCCTTATTATAGCTATCGTAAAAGTAAATAGTTTGCAAGATCTTACATAATTTCAAATACCAAATCAAGGAAAGTAAGAAAGTCTAAATGATTTCGATTTATCTTTTTTTATTTTGATTACAGAAGGAAGAAAAGTTTATTTGCATTTGGGACATTGGAATTGCAATTGCTCTGAATCTCGCCTTGATTTACATGATAATTGCCATATTTCTTTATGTAAGGGCTTTACATTTTAGATATTGTAGTCTTTTATTTTATACTTTCTAATAAAACCCATTTCTTTTTTTATCAGTATTACTGGGGACTTTTCATCTTATTATTCCTCATTTTGATGGTAAGTAACAAGGCGGCATTGAAACCCTTCAATTCAACTGATATCGTTGACAGTTAATATGTAATGTTCTGTTCTATAGATGTACCTCTGGTTTGTCGTCTACAGCTACAAGGAAGAAGTTCACGGTTAAACGAAAAACATCCTCAATTATCATTTTTGACAATTTACATATTAAAAGTTCATTTATCAGTTTGTATTTTTAAAATAAAATATTTTAATTAAAATTTCTTCAATAATTGTTTTACAAACAGAAGCTTAAACACAATGAAAAAGAATATTGAGGACTTTTACATATTCTAATAATTTGTAAAATACGTATTTTATGAACGCAAAAAAAAAATTATCGACAGATTTAATTATTAGGAAAAAGCGCCAAAGAACTATAAATTATGTAAATTTAATATAATGTTTAAAATATCTTATATGCGGTGTTATGTAACACAAGGGTTATAAATAAAACTTAATTTATATACTTATAGAATGGATGCCCAGATTTAAAATTATGCGCTGGAACATAGTGCCCCACCAGAATAATGCGGCGAGCAAACCATAATACTTACTAAAAAGAGATACGATAACCATATATTTTATGATGTTTTGCAATTGTTATTTGAGCAATGAGCGATAATTTGGGTACACGCAAGAAGTTGAGCGATATCGATCATGCGCAGACTGAGAACGTTAAGGATTTTCACTCTCTAACACCTTTAACAGAACTACATCGAATCTGGTAATAGGAGGTGGTATCAAAAAGTTCCGAGGCTAGTTCTTAGAAAGACAGCAAATGGCCCGGATGCCGCGCTTGCAATGCTCGTTCATTAGTTAGTATGCCGAGTGGTGTCGTTTTGTGAATATCGTAACTTGTGTTAAACTAGTTTTTGTGACCACGTTCAGGGAGACTTCCACAAACACTTGTGGACAAAATTAGGTACATGAAAATAGTCGAAGAACCATTCAGGTTATACTCTGTCTAATGAAAATATAAGTGGACGTGTCAAACCAACACCTCCTAGACAGAAGGCCTGCGCACAGAAACGTCATACATTGTTACATCACTCTAAAGCGGCTATTGTTCATCGTATTTCTACCAATAATAAACCCGAAATGTGGCCGTTTGATGATGATGTTTTTTTATGTATAGAGTTTCTGTGCGCAGGCCTTCTATCTAGGTGGTGTTGGTCAAACTGAATATCCAAATTCAATTGTTGTACATTGTTAATTTTACTTTTCAGCAATGTCTAACAACTGAAAACGGTAGTTTAAATGGACACGCCCAGTTTATCCTTCGTTAGACAGAGTGTAGTTTAGACTATGTTTAGGACCATGACCTCCTTTATTATTACAGACCTGTTTTACTGAATAATTTCCATTGTTGCTTTTTGCATTTCTCAATTTTGCCATGGCGCTGTTAATCTCCCTCTCTGACTGTTTCCAACAATGAAGGTTACATTGTTGCTTGAACTAAGATGGTCAGGTGACTTTTCAGTGACGTTAAAAACAAACTGAATAAGCATTCATTTCATTAACCAAATTTAGGTTTCTTTTTATTCACTATTTAACTACCTTTTAAAATAAAAGATTCTACGCAAAAAAAAATTAATACGTTGTATATTATTTTTATTTTGTTTACACTACATTTTGTTTATCTCTGTGGGTAACAAAAGGGAGGTTAAACAGCGCCATGGCGAAATTGAGAAATGCCAAAAGCAACAATGGAAATTATTCAGTAAAACAGGTCTGTAATAATAAAGGAGATCATGTTAGGACATTCAGCGATAAAGGCCTGAATTTTGGCAATTAATTGGGTACTCAAGACAATGAATCCGAAATTAAAGCTTTAACTGAAAACTCGTCGTTTTGAAACGAGATCCAACGGAAATCGCAGATGCTTGGTACGCTTCGAGAACATGACTTCCAAGGAGTTTTGTAAAGTGAAAAAAGTGTTATGAGAGGTATATCGCTGCACAAGGAAGTTGGTGGCCAAACATAAGTATTTTGTTGTACACAGCCTAGTCTCAGAACTTTTCAACAATGGTCGTTTTGAGAATTATCTCTAGCAGAGCCAAAGAAGAAGGAACAACGATAACATTCAACCTCAAAAGGATCTCTGAAGATTAGGCAAAAATTATTCGGTGGTTCGATTATGAATCTAATGACTACATCAAGTACTCTTTTTAATAAGATAACCTCTGACTTTGAGAAAATAGTGGGCTATGGGCGTAGCCAAGATGGGACGCTGCCCTCCCCCCCCCTTAAATTAGGTAAATTTTATACAATTACTTGATTATGGGGAAACTTTGGAGTACTTTATTCTGCCAAGGAGGAGTTGGTATTTGATGCAGTTTTGCCACGTAATTTTCTCACATACTTATCTAACTCCTCCCCCCTTAATATAAATCCTAGCTAAGCTATTTAGTGGGCGAGGATCATGGCTCCCGGAATATGTAATAATAATAATAATAATAATAATAATAATAATAATAATAATAATAATAATAATAATTTAATTTAATCAGATCAGAATGTACAAGCAAATACAAACTGCCCCTACAGGTGGTAAAACCCAAGTGGGGGAAGGAATCAAAAGAAAAAGAGATTACATTTCGGAACAAATAAATCAAAATCAGATATTTAAAATCTTAAAAATAGAATTGGTTGGGTCATTAAAAATGTCTACATCTTTATGAGAAAGGTTTTTATTATACAAAGTAACAAGTTTATATGATGGAGTAATCTCACCAATATTTGTCCTCGTACTAGGAGTTATTAAAGTAAGACACTTATGACGACTTTTTCTAGGAACTGATAGCCCGATAGGTGATAGAACCTCGGGCATCCAAACAGCCCCAGAAACAATCCTCTTAAGGACATTAAGAAAAATATTACCAATGATATTGGAAAGAGTAAACATATTTATAAATTCCATATTGAGATCATGCTTGTTATATTTTTTTGAGAGAAAATTTAAAAATGCAAGAAATTTCTTTTGTAGGAGTAAAAAGTTTTGAGTGTGATGAGTAAACCAAATTAACACACTATATGTAACTTTAGGAACTACAATAGAAATAAATAACTTTACGATAGTTAATGGATTTTTGAAAAATGCGGTAAGCCTTTTCAAGAGGCCAATTCTACGGGAGACATCTCTTATGATGTTATCAATATGCGGGGTAAAAGATAAGTTAGAATTAAATAAAATGCCTAAATCTTTAACTTCATCTTTTTTCCCAATGATATCATGACCAATCTTATAATCAAAAATAAAATTTGTTACTTTCCTGGAGAAAGAAACTACGTGTGATTTGCTCGAGTTAAGACTTAATCCGTTCGATTTAGACCAGGAGAGAATTGAGTCCAACGTTTATGCATTTTAATACAGTCTTGCCAACTGTCAATGCACGAAAAAATTTTAAGATCGTCCGCATACATTAGAATTTGAACATCATTAGTTGGTAAATAAGCTATTAGGTCTGCAGAGTAGATATTGAATAGCAGCAGTCCCAGGGGATAACCCTGAGGAACACCACTATTGATTTTACCAATAATAATAATATTGGTAACCTGTTCCGACGAGATAAGGAGGATGCAGATGACACTTTTTAGCAGAACCGTACCGTGCTATGACGCAGAGAGGCGGCCGCATCAGGCGGCGGCATTTTCGACCGCACGCCCCTGCTGGCCTTGAAGTCTGACAGCAGACGACCACGTAGCCATTACGCTGCTGCGGATGATTCATAGTTTGTATATTTTGTATAATAACTCGTTAGAGCAGTTGGTCCCTAGTATTTTAGCATGTTCTATGCCCAATCTATAAATTGGTGTGAAAATGCTTTATTCCAGTTCTCTTTGACGCACTGCTTTATTCCAGTTCTCCTTTCCATCCAAGTGTTCATGAATAACATTGACAGGACAATACAGATGGTGCAGCTTTCTACAGCTTGTTTCTGTATGCTTTCCTGTAGCCTCTTATAATACTAAGGACGGTATCGCCGTACCATGACCTACTATATTATTACAGACCTGTTTTACTGAATAATTTCCATTGTTGCTTTTCGCACTTCTCAATTTTGCCATGACGCTGCTTACCCTCCCCCCCCCTTTTTGCCAACTGAGATAAATAAAATGTAGTGCAAACAAAATAAAAAAAATACATAACGTATTAAAAAAAATTGCATAGAATCTTTTATTTTAAAAGGAAGTTAAATAGCGAATAAAAAGAAACCTAAATTTGGTTAATGAAATGAATGCTTATTCAGTTTGTTTTTAACGTCACTAAAAAGTCACCTGACCATCTTAGTCCAAGCAACAATGTAACCTTCATTGTTGGAAACAATCAGAGAGGGGGGTTAAGCAGCGCCAGGGCAAAATTGAGAAATGCGAAAAGCAACAATGGAAATTATTCGGTAAAACAGGTCTGTAATAATATAGTAGGTCATGGCCGTACATAGCTATATTGGTCTATTCTCGCCAACCTCATCTTTCACAGCCGACAAAAGACCCTCAGCCAACTCTTCGAGTGGAATACTTTGCTGGGCAGCTACAACGGTATTACGGGTCGCATTACCAAGAGAACACTGTCTGATGAAATGTGTTGTTACTATTATGGAGTCACATTTTCTTAAGCGAGTGACATAATAAATTTAGCTTTCTTAATAGAGAACAAGATTGTATTGACGCTATTGTTAGTTTTAACGACAAGTAGCAAGAAAACCCTGCCACAATTTAACGATTTCCTCTCCCTTTAAAATCTTCGTATACTTTATATTGTTAGATATTTTTATTGCAGCAATCTTTTTATGATTGAAATTAGGAACTCAAATGGACACGATCAGCTTTTCTTTCTTTGCACAGACTATAAATATGAATAAAGCCACGTTCACTTGAAAAATTGCACAGGGGAGAAATTAAGAATTTTTGAACAGAAACCGAACAACATATCAAAATTCTATTCAGTTACATTTTCTTACATTTAAATAGGAATACTGTGTGAAATTTAGGAAATTATTATTTTTGTTTGTGTTAATTATTTCTGGAGTAAATCGCCGTTGACAAATATGACAATAGCGCTTCGCCTTTGTTTTATCGAACAAACAATTAGAAACGTTATTCATTCACCACGTGCATTTAACCAGCAATTCTTTACAATAAGATTTAAATCTTTTTTTTCCGCAGCATTTTGTGATTATTTCTAAGTTTTTGCGCTTCAGTGTATTATAACGAAAGCAACAATTTCGTTTAGTTCTGTGTTAAGACGCATATATCTAAGATGGAATGAATTTTGAAGAAATTTCAGTGAAACTATTCAGGTGAGAAAGATTTAAACAAACATGACCGTTAGGAGTCCAGCGCCATGTTGGTAAGCTGTCAGCGCTTCACAAAGCAAAAATTACTATCCTCTCTCACCAACTGATATATTTCCCTTATTTCACTGGTCATAGTAAAAAGCTATAAAACGTTGGAGCTCACCTATCTCCACTGGCGCTGGACCTCTAAGGTCATACTTATAAAAAAAAATTACAAAATTATTAACTGCTATTTAAGCCATATTAATAATTGATAAGGGTAAAACAGCTCAACAAACATTGGGTCAGTTAAAACATAAGAAATAAGAAATGTGTATATTTTGAATGATTAATTTAAGCTTAATGATAACAGTCCCTATATTAATTCAAATATTTCTTCAGTTATTATGTGTAAAGTGGAAAAGTGTTGCGGATGTTTACCTTTGAAATTAGGCGCCGTTACGGCAGGGATTTTAATTGTGGTAAACAAATTCGTATTCTGAAGCTTAAGAGAAATAATAAGTGATAAAAACGACTTATATACTTTATTTTCATTAGTTTTGGGCAATAGTTGCAGTGATGTATGCATTAAATGCTATCATAAATTTGTATCATGTTGCGGAAGGTCAACTTGGTCACACCCGTTTTTTTGGACACGTAGTTATGGAGTCATCAGGAAACGGAGTTGGTTTTAGTGATGCAGTCTTTCATGATGGTAAGCTTACAAATTTCATTCAGTGATCATATTTATGTCATGAATACATCCATAAAATCAGCTTTTGGCATATCGTATCCCTCTCCATTTAAGTATGTAATAGCAGCTGCGTCGGATCTTGAAACAGGAACTCCCAAAAGATCCCATTTAGATTTTGGGGGAGGAAATTATTAAAGATAACCCGTAAAGAGGATTTAAAATCTGATATTCTATACCTATAAGAGCAGTAAGATAAATTGTCAATTTTAAATAGTGAGGACTATGAAATTCTTGAGAAAAGGGAACTTCATCTATTATGAGAAGTTAGAAATCAACAGCAAATCATATTTTATAAGACTGCATCTCGGTACCTAACTGCAGTCAACCTAGCTTTGTATCTAGGTAGCTTCCGAGTGAAAAATGAGATCGATGGTAAAACCTCGTAGCAAAGACGATCGGAGTTATGGTGGACATTTTGAACAGTTACTGTAAATTACCGTTCAAAAGACCGATGCTGTGCAACCAATACGTTAGTAAAGCTGTGAGAAGTCTTTTTCATTAACCAATACGTTGTTTCTCCTTGTTTAAAACATGCCTGTGGAAGTTTCAAATTTGGTATGAAATAAGTGAATTGCTCAGTTTTCTCGAAACGTATGCCATCTATTAAAAAAAACCCTCAAAGAACATTTTCGTCTTATTTTATCCTTAGGAAACGATCCTCCAAGTAGCGCCCAGCATTCAACATACACCCTGTATATACCGTAGTGAAGTGATCCACCCAAATATGTACAAATCTATTAAAATTATCAACAATCTGTTAATACAATGCAATAGGAAAGTGAGGATGTGCAATCTGACGCTCACGTCAAATTTGACCTTTGACTTCTTTAAGGGGTTACTTTTTAACCACGTGAGAAGTAACAAAAGTGGCAATGGAAAACTTGTAGAACACACCATGTTTACTAAATCACCATTTTACATAGCTTATTTCTTTATTTCACGATAAAATTACAGAAAATATTCAATTTGATTACCATCTGAAGCAATACATAACTGAAATCGTAACACCTGATTTTAGGGAGTGATCGTGGCCCGGTTGTTTCGCTGATTCCATCCGATTAGTGGATTAAAGAAACTCGGGCGCGGCTAGCTACTGGTTGGGTGACAGTCTGTGACTTGGTGGTTCTGTTTCTGGGAGAGACAGCAACTGGGGGGGACTACTTGGTTCGACCAGTTTGCTGAGGGACCAGTGCTGGATGCCCAGCAGCTGGGGGTGACAGCTACTGGTTGTGCGTCCATCAGCGGTTCTTCCATCTTGAACCCCCCGTGTTTCGTAGTAGTCGTTACGTTACTGTGATGGCGTAAAAATCCCTAATAGGAATTGGCGCCTAGATTATCGTTGGTGGCCAATATAACGATAATCTACCCTCTATACCAACAAAAAAACACCTAGTTTTCATACACATTAGTAAGTGGTGTTCGAGAAATGTTTGTACATGCGAATTCGGGTTTTCAACTCAACCAAGTCTCTGGGAGGAGTTTGATACACAGCATCCTTCACATAACCCCAGAAAAATAAATCTATGGGAGTCAAATCAGGTGACTTTGGGAGCCACCGAACAGAACCAAACTACCCTATCTAATTCGTTCCAAAAGCACTTCTCAAGAGTTATGATTTCAGTAATTTTGTGAAGTGATACCCTATCCTGCTGGAACCATACTTGATGAAGGTTAGGATATCGTGCACCAGTCCGTGTACTCTCGTAAAAATTGGAACAATTACTGTCGAATCATATATCCCGCACTAAACATTAGTTAACCATCTGTATTGATGGTTCGTTTCCCTGTTAAAATGTGAATTAGTTTATGGCCAGATATGTAAATTATGGTTATTTATAATACTATCTTGAGTGAACGTGGACTTGTCACTCTAGAGAATGCACTTATGAAAACCACTGTCGATGTCTAGCTCAGCAAGCTTAAAGTTATAAAGATCCATCCTCAACTGTTGGTCCGCTCTCTTTCAAGTGCATGAACAGGGGTTAGATGGTATGGATGATATTTAGGTTTGTGAAGTATTTTCCAAATACTTCGGCATGATAACCCACATTCCAAAGACCCACATTACTTGCATGAGGATTGGCTTTAAAATAGGCGATCACATAAATGTCATTAATGTTTCCTTGTAATTGCTTTCTGGGACGACATTGATGTACACACCCTGTTTTTCGTAATCTGTTTATTACTCTTGAAATTCTGCAATGTGTGACATTGAATTGAGGAAATCTAGTGCAATATTCGCGTGCAGCAGCACGATAGTTTCTATTGTATTCACAATAAATTATAATCATTTCCAGCATTTCTGCGTTACTATAGGAGGCATTTTTGACCATTTGTATCCGTCTAATACGTGTACTTACAACATTTGATTATGCATTAATGTTTTACGCTTAAATGTTACTAAAAATAACAACGAAACTGTCCCACTTGGGAGAAGGGTAAGGGAAAAATCAGATGTAGGAGAACATTTCAATAAATTGTCTTAAAAAGGTTTTTTTCTCTCCTAATTTTCCTGTGAAATAAAGAAATAAGTTACGTACAAATGGTGATTTAGTGGTAAACATACTGTGTTCTACAAGTTTTTCCATTGCCACTTTTGTTATATCTTACACGGTTAAAAAGTTACGTTATGATTTGACCCCTTAAAGAGGTCAAAGGTAAAATTTGACGTGAGCATGAGATTGCCTATCCTCACTTTCCTATAGCATTGTGTTAACAGATTGTTGAAAATTTTAATAGATCTGTATATATTTGGGTGGGTCCTTCAAAGTAAACACCCTATATAAATTTCTTTTTTAAAAGGGTTTCCACAATCAAAAGCAACAAGACCATCAACACTTATCCATCTGACCATTTATTATAGTGCAAAAAAAAAAAAAATTCCCGTTTTATGTTCTTGCTAGTAAAAAAAAAAAAAAAAAAAAAAATGAACATTGATTTTCTGGCATTTTGTTTCACTGCAGAATTACGACTTTTAGGAGGAGGATACCTTCTGGGGGCTACTGCTATAAGTAAATATATTCTTTACATTTTTATTAAGTAAGAACTATGCTTTTCATCTTTCAGTTATGATTGCATTACTCAGTATCAGTATTATATTAGCTGTGATACTGGTCGCTGATGCGGTTTTTCTCATTCTGTGGCTTTTTAAAGTAAGGAAAAAAACGAAAAAACATACATTCGAGTATAACTTTTTAAAGCTATCCTTTGTTTTTATTTTAAAAAGCGATATTGTAGTTTTTAAAATGTCATATTAATATATACAATATCACTCATGATTGTTCCTTTATTTAACATAGTTTTCTTTTCGAATTTCAGAGGAAACCTTATATGTTATTTATCTATATCATGTTATACTTTTTGGCAATCGTCTGCGCTTTCGCCGTGTCATTTCTTGCGTTTCTCTGTTTTGTAAGTTTACTGATTAAGCTCTCATGATTCAAACGTTACATTAAACAAATTAAAAATATTGATTTAAAAAGACAATTTAAAAAAATCATAAAAATATAAAATGGTCTCTATTTTTCGTTTTAACTTTTAATTAGTAATGCTTTAAAAAATCATTCCTCATACATTAATACAATATTATTAAGTACCGAAAGGTGCTTTATGCTCTCAGTGTGGGGAAACGTGTCTGTCTGTCTGTAACTCTAACTCCTCCGAGGCTATGAGAGATTTTCAAAATCTGTTTTCGTCAGTCGATGAATATGGTTCATGGCACGAACCAGTTACAAATATTATCTAAATCGGTTCATTGGCACGTGCACAAATGGTACCTCTATTTTCCCGCCTAGCAATTTTCAAAGGGAAGATATATTGAGTAATATATAAAACAAATCGTAATGACGAGATAGATGCGGTTATTCATTATTATTTTCGTCAGTCGATGAACATGGTACATGGCACGAACCAGTCACAAATATTATCTAAATCTGTTTAATAGCACGCGCACAAATGGTACCTTTACGACCCCACCTAGCAATTTTCAATGGAGAGATATATTAAGTAATATATCAAACAAATCGTAATGACGAGATAGAAGCGGATATAAATTACTATTTTCGCCAATTAATAAATATGGTTCCGGGAATGAACCATTTTGAAAATGGCTGAAATCGAAACAATGACACGTGCTCTAATAGTACCATTATGACACCCTCAAAAATTTTCAGTGCTAAAATATAGCATGTAATATATCAAACGACTTGGAATGAGGTGTCATGAAGGAATATAACGTAAAATTAATGATAGTCGAAATTGGTTTCAAGAAACCTGGTTTAGTGGAACCATTATGGTTCATTGGAACTTTCAATGCTAAAATATAGCATGTAATATATCAAACGACTTGGAATGAGGTGTCATGAAGGAATATAACATAAAATTAATGATAGTCGAAATTGATTTCAAGGAACCTGGTTTAGTGGAACCATTATGGCTCATTGGAACTTTCAATTCTAAAGTATGGCATGTAATATATCAAACGACTTGGAACGAGGTGTCATGAAGGAATATAACGTAAAATTAATGATAGTCGAAATTGGTTCAAAGGTACTTGGTTTAATGGTATATAAATCAATAGCACGTGCACAAATGGTACCTTCACGACCCCACCAAGTAATTTTCAATGGAGAGTTATATTAAGTAATATATCAAACAAATCGTAATGACGAGATAGAAGCGGATATAAATTACTATTTTTGCCAATTGAAATGAACCATACTATGAACCATTGGATACGGAAAGGCTCAACCAGACATCAACTCGATCTTCACAGACTGACTCGCTCCCATAGCCTAAAGTGAGAACTGTTTTCTCGTCTCGTTTTTTACGGGAATCTCGTTGGACATGTCGGCTCGAGAAGTCAGATTCAGGATTCAAAATAGATTCGATGAGATTCGCAAAGATTCATTTTACCTTTGTCAAAGATTCAGGGTATTGTCAGACCCCTCGGTATGGACAGTGTATTGGTTTCGCTTTTGACGAAATATTTTCATGTCGTTGGACAGCAAGAGATGGGCCTATCTCTTGGCCCCCTCGATCACCCAACATTATGCCACTGGACTTTTACTTGGGGGGTTCGCGAAAGACCAGATATTCAAGACAAAAGTTAAGGACATTACGGATTTGAAACGCCGAATCACGGTTCCTATTAACAAGGTGGATGTTGATATGCTCATAAGAACATGGCAGAAACTGATTATCGGCTGGATATCCTCCTTATGACCCAAGGAGCACACGTTGGGACCTACTAACTTGGTTTAATAAAACTTTTTCAGTTACAGTTTCATATATTGAAATCCGTTTCTATGTATCTTTATTAGTTTTTTGTTAATACACAGATAAAAATGGGTCAGACCTTTTATGGACACCCTGTACGTATATAAACAGAAAATGCAATAATTAACTTCAAATTTTGTTCTACATCCAATTTTTTTTTAATTTTATGCATTTTTATATTGATAATGGAATTTGTTTTTTTCTGTTTAATTTGAGCTTAATTATTGTTTTTTTCTGTTTAATTTTTTTCTAAACTTCTTTTTATATCATTTTGTTCTTAATAGTATGAAGTAATGAAACATTACATTTTAAACAATTTATTTGCACACTTTTGCCATTTTGTTATGGTACCGATAATAACTTCTCTTGACCCTTAAATATGCACAGAATGGAGTCTATTGTGAAAACCTAGACTTTTTTCAAAAGAGAATCCCAAAAGATCTTATCTGTTCGTGAAAAGAATTTGTACAGTGATTTTATGTCGAGCCGCGGGATATTTTAAATTTCATCCGAGGAATTACAACACTACGGATCTAAACAAAAATTAACTTGAGGGAGTTAGAACAATACGGAATTGTTGATTTATGTCGTTTTTAGTGGTAAAATTATTTTCAATGCTTTCATGCTTGGTTAACAGCAGTTAGAACGATGTTTGAAAAAAAGCTCAATGATAATTAATTAAAAAATATGAACTCCAATTTAATTAGAATAAATAATAAAAACACTTGAATAAAGGTCACCCGATTTGGAGAAATACAAAGTTGAAGTGGACGAAACACCGATGAAACGAAGGTCTTGTGGAGCTTATGTAGACAAAAACACAGAGGAAAAGAAAGTCTTGTGGAGGAATGTTACACGAAAACACAGGAAGAACCACAGGAGAAGAAGATCTATGATGAACGTCCGATAATAATAAGGAGAAGAAAATCTATGATGAACGACCGATGATCACAACTCCTACTCTTATATAATTAAAAAATATCTCAATTTTCACAGAAAGTAGAGTTAGAACAACCTGCTTGAAAGCAGTCGATTTGTTCTCATACTGTATCACTACCAGAAATAAAAATCTGTTCAAATTTCGATAATTTTTGAACACACCCCGATGTATATATCGTACTAGATTTTACACTGACAAAATGAACAATTTATGACAAACTTACAAAATTTTCCGGAAAGCAAATTATTAGATTTTATGCCGTATCATGATAGATAGTTGGGAAGCATGGAAGAGTGACACAAGCGAGATTTTCATATTATGGGATGTGAGAGTCCGTTCAATTGCTAAGAGTGAAATAGTTTGAAAACCTTTGCTTGCAGACTATATACAAGAATGCGCCATCCTTCTACAATATGTTTAGGCTTTTGCAAAATTTCTCAATGGCATTTAAACATAAAAGATGGATGGTCCCAGAAAAACTGCCTCCTAAAATATGGAGAAGAAAAGTACTAACCCATTTTTTCTCAAAATTCTTTTTCAGGTGTTTTTGGACTTGTGTGTGTGTGTGTATATATTGCAGATATACACACGCAGCTTTAGTAATTTTGTTTAAATATTTGATACATTGAAATTTACTGAATTTTTTATTTTTATTTTACAGGAGTGGATTGGTCTCGTTCATTTTTTCTTCTTGATTTTTATGGTGAGTAGCACACAAATGGACGTTTTGATTTATCATTTTTTTGCTAACTGAAAATATCTTATTATACAGGGATTTATCTTGAGACAACTGAATATCTCGGAAACTAAGCATTGTACGA
>JAHWFO010101667.1:859675-881716 GCA_023313115.1 Rhysida immarginata | reverse complement strand
GGGGGGGGGGATAACTTTGAAATCTTAAATAGGAACCCCTATTTTTAATGGTATATTCAGATTGTATACAATATTCGAGAAATGTTTTATTCTTGGTGTTTTTTCAATTGATCCAACCGTTTAGGAGATAGAGGCCCTGAAAATGTTGAACTTTTAAAGTTTTGAAACCAATTTTATCGATGAAGACAAAGAGATAGAGAGTGGGTCTATTCTATTTTTGATGGTCTTTAAGAATCCGAAGTCAGAATTTCATAAATTCAAAATTTTTTAGTGCACAAGCAAACTTTTGGGGGCAGCAGTCCTATGGAGACCGAATCTATGCGTGTGTATTGAAAAATATTGGATTTTTGAAATTCTGACTTGGGATTCTTAAAGACCATTAAAAAGTAGAATAGGAATGTCTGTAAGACCCACTCTCTATCTCTTTGTCTTCATCGATAAAACTGGGTTCAAAACTTTAAAAGTTCCACACTTTGAGGGTGTCTATCTCCTAAACGGTTGGATCAATTGAAAAAACACCAATAATAAAACATTTCTCGAATATTGTGTACAATCTGAATATACCATTAAAAATAGGGGTTCCTACTTAAGATTTCAAAGTTACCCCCTCCCCCCAGCCACCCTCACAAGGGTGGCTGGGGGAGGGGGTAATTTTTTAACTAATGAATTTCCCCCGTGAAATAATTCACTTTTGATTTTGGACATTTTTTCGTACAATGCTTAGTTTCCGAGATATTCAGTTGTCTCAAGATAAATGCCTCACCCTGTATATTCTAAATCTAAAGCTATAAAAGAGAATGCTAAAAAGGAACGTTTTGTTTTCCTAAATTTATTAGATAATTATAATTATAGAGATAGGCGATTAGATACTAAAATCCAATTTAAAATAATCGAAGCATCTCGTTAAATTATTCCGAGAACTTTTAGTTTACATAAGTCAGCCAAGGAAATAAGTGAAATGTCGGTTGGTTGGATTGTTTGGTATTAACGTGCTTTTCAACTGCCATGGTCATTTCAGGACGGTGTTATAGGGGCCGCGAATTTTCCCTCGCAAGGGTTCTTTAACGAAAGGGTTCTTTAACAGCCGGCAAACGACTACACGGGACCAACGGCTTTACTTCCCTTTCGAAGGAAGTGCGTGATCTCAGGATTTTCCCCCTGAAAAAATCCTGGTCGTCCTCGGCTGGGTCGAACCCGCGTCCTCGGGCATCAGAGGCGATCACACAACCACTGAGCCACCGAGGCCGATAAACAAGTGAAGTGTCACCGCCAATGAATGTTCACGGCTGTTCTCCCAGAGCAATATTTGAATCGGACATTATAAAAGGGCTATGGTTATCCTGATAAGAAGACTCATAATAGGTCAAAAATTAATAATATTCTAAATGCTATGATGATATATTCTGTCGGGAATATAGAGACCATCTATAGAATAGGCAAAGCCATAAGCAATCTCCCTCGTCCTATTAAGTTGATGTTTCGATCTGCTGTTCTGGTGAATGAATTACTACGGAAATTTGTCTATGATATTAGAACCTGTGATGATTCCCTCCGTGGTGTATATTATCTCGAGATCGTACTCCGAAGGAGCGTCGTTATCTTATTTACCTCAGGAGGGAAATTAATGATCGCATTACAGCCGGCGAGGAAAATTTAATAATAAAATTTTTAATAATGTTCCTAGAATTGTAGCTAAACAAAAAAACTAAATAACTCCAACGAGATTACTAATCTGCATGTTTATTAACATAATGTTAATGGATTTCGTAGTAAACTTGAAACTTTGAGATTACATTTCTCACTCTGTCAGTATGATATTCTTGTTTTTACTGAAACCAATTTGTTCCCTGATATTAGCGACACTGAACTGTATGCACTCCATTACAACTTTTACAGAGCAGACAGATCCCCTGGGACTAGTAAAAAGTCCAGCAGTGACGATGTATTACTTACCATTAAAAATAATTTGCGCTCTGAACTAATCAGTTCATTATATAATAATATTAAATGCTTATTTGTATCTTTTTCATTTGGGTAGAATCCTTATATAATTATTAGCGGTTTTATAATTGAGTAGAGTATAAAATGACACTTCTCGTGGGGCAAGTTTTTAGATAAAAAAAACACGAGAAATCATCTAAAAACCATCCAAAATCAGCCAAAACGCCTCAAAAAACAGAAAACAGCTAAAAAAAATTTTAAACTCCCAAATACATCAAAAATTTCTGGCGCACCTCAGTTTAGGAGATGCATTTTCAGATTAAAAAAAAAAAACCCATCCAAAATCATAACCCAACCTCTCAAAAACAGCAAAATAATCCAAATTTTTCAATCTCCTAAAAGCACCCAAAATTACTGGCGTACCTCAGTTTGGGAGATACATTTTCAGACAAAAAATACATAAAATAATCAGGCTAAAACACCACAAAATCAGAAAAAAGTTACAATTTTTTAAATCTCCCCAAAGGCACCCAACAATCCAAATAAAGTTAACGGAATTTACTTGCTACTACATTGCTTGAGTTGGAGCAAACGCTTCGCTATCGTATCACCTGTATGAAAAATTAATCTGAGCTAGCATAGTGTTTGGTTTTAATTTCAACTGGTTTTATATATATAATAATAATAATATATAATAATAAGCGTAATACAAAAATACCAATATGAAAATAATAAAATATAAGTGATGAGAAAAACTTAAAAGATTTGAAAACCAGATTTGAATAACTATGGTTATTTTAATTGAAATTTTCCCATTGCTTCCATAATATTCAATTGTAGTTTTTCATTCCTTTCCTTTTCTAATTGTTCTTTCATGAAATTTGATTGAATTCTTGCTTTTATTCCCTCTCTCGCTTTTAAAATATTTTTAATTGCCTTTTGTCTTCCTTCAGCACTTGATATATTACAAGCACCTGCTGAGGAACTGATGCCTTGCGACGATTTTACATTATATCCTCCTTTTTTAATCATTTTGGGATTTACGATTGGCATAATGGAATACAAAGCTAGACCGTCTTCCTTTACTTTTTAACTTATTATTTCAAATCTTTAGTAAGTGATAAGAAAAGCATTAAAAGGGTTTTATTTTTGAATGTTTTTAAATGCAATAAAGCCAATTGATCGTTTCTTTTCTAGACGGTCCATTTTTTGGGAGATGAAAATATTCCAATAAACATATAAAATCACACCCATATCTCCTTAAAAGTAGCAAAAGAAAGAGAAAAAATAAACAACTTAAGTCAGGCACACGTCATTAAAAAACCCATCATTTTCAAGCAAAATCTCACAAGTTTATTAAATTATGCTTTACAAAAATTTAATCTGCACTACCTTAGCACATTGTTTGGTTCAACTTAATTTTTTTACTTAATTTTAAGGTATTTTTACTTTTTGAATATTATATACGTTTTTCGATTTTATATATGGACGATATTTTCGTTTTTTCATATTTACTTTTACGTTTTTGGTTATTTCGTATTATTTACATTTTTTTTTGTTATTCAATGTTAAATAACTTATGTTAAATCAATTTTTTTTATCCTAAAAGTATAATTTTGATTGTTGATAAATTAGAGTGACTTTAAATTTATTATGGTTCATTGCTATATGGTAAACGCCCATAATAATTTATCTAAAATTATCTTTTATGTGAATGAAATTTTCAAGATATTTATCAGTCGAAGAGAAGAGATTCCTCTCTGGCTGTTTGGCAGTCGTGTTCTGTCGTGTTGATGTGTGATCTTGATCGTCCTTGTAAGTTCATACAGTTTACCTATTGTCTCATATAAGATAGAATAAAAAAAGCAATTTGTACACAACCCACGTAACAGCAGATAGCGGTTAAATGAAGTTAGGCCTATGTTGGGCCTTTGCTCTTTTACTTTTTTCTTTCATATTAGTATTTATTACTGTTCTTCATAAGACTGGCGTAAAACACAACATAATCTTAAAAATCCTCCATATTAATTTTTTTTATCGTCAGATGAAATTAACGAGCTGATGTTGCTAGATTATTAGAAATAAAGATACGAGAAAAGGCAATTAAGCCTTTTTAAAGAGGACAATAGAAATTTTTGTGAATTTTCAGAGGGGGTGAAATGCCCCCTCCGATCTATTGATGTAAAAACTATTTTTATCAATGATTTTAAGATCAAAATTAACAGCTGCAATAGCATTTGATATTAGGTCACTCACAGTCAATTAGATATAAAATTAAAAAGATAATTTATGTAAAGATAATAAGGTGTGTCTCAAAAGTTAAGGAAACATGTTTTTGTTCAAAAGACGAATGGAAAGACGAATGGAAAGGCCTGGAAAGACGAATGGGTGTCGGTGTTGTTCAGGGATGAAAAGAAGTGGAACTTGGATGGTCCTGATGGGTGAGCATCATACTGGCGCAACCTACGACAGGAACCGAAGACCTTTTACTCAAGACAACAAGGAGGTGGTTCTGTCATGGTTTGGGGCGGCTTCGCATTCAACGGTACCACAAATTTGGCTTTCATCAATGGAGGAGAAAAATCGCTGACATACAAAGAAACCCTTACTCAGTATCTATTGCCCGTCTGTGATCATTTGTGTGGCCCGAAATTCGTGTTCCAGCAGGATAACGCCAGCATCCATACTTCACCATCAACAATGGAGTGGTTCAGAAAACAAAATATTATGGCGTGGCCTCCAGAAGCCCAGACTTGAACCCCATAGAGAATCATGTCTCTTGCAGTTTATGCCGGCAGACGTCAATTTTCTTCCACTGATGAATTGAAAAGAGCAATTGAAGATGCATGATACAATGTAAGACCAGAAACATTGTTCAAGCTCATAAACTCAATGCCGAACAGAGTATTTGAAACAATCAAGGCAAATGGTCGTTCAATTTAAGCCATTATATAATTCATGCAATGTTTTTTTAGTCGTTCTTTAAACTTTTGAGACAAGCAAAATTCCATTTTGTTGAATATTTTTATTCCTATTATGTTTTCGTGAATAATATTTTCAGGAGTTTTTTTTAAGTGCTCTGTACAGCTAGTAATTAAAGCATTTGTATGTACCTTCAATAGTGTTTTTTTCTTTTGAACAAAAACATGTTTCTTAAAACTTTTGAGACGTATCTTATAAATTGTTTTTTTTTTTGGTAATATTTTCTTCTACCAGTAGTTGAACTATATTATTTTGTATTCTCTCATCTTTTTTTTTAATTGTGCCATTCTATTGTTTTCATCTACTGTATATGGCTTTTAATATTCTCTTTAGCTTTTAGATATCATTTCTTACTGAATAAAATTTGAAAAAAATATGTGGATAATTTATATGATAATTATAAAAATAAAAAGACTCTTTCACTACAACAAAAGTTGTGGTGAAAGAGTCTTTGAAAGATCGGGATATTTCAAAGATTATAAAACAATCACCATTTCTTTTGGTGAAAGAGTCTTTTTATTTTTATAATAATCATTTCTTACTGTTTAAATTCTTCAACATTTGGTTGTAGTAGCATTTAGTTGGTTTGTTTGGTATTAACGTTCTTTTCAACTGCTATGGTCATTTCAGGACGGCGTTATAGGGGCCGCAAATTTTGTCTCGCAAGGGTTCTTTAACGTGCAGCTGGCAAACGACTACACGGGACCAACGGCTTTACTTCCTTCTGAAGGAAATTTGTGATCTCAGGATTTCCCCCTAAAAATATCTTCGTCGTCCTCGGGCATCAGAGGCGATCATGCAACCACTGAGCCACCGAGGCCGATGTAGTGGCATTTACAGTTTAACTTATCTTTAACATTTTGGAATTAACAAATGGTATGATGAAATTCAGATCCTCTAGTAAACTTTATTTCTTTGGACTTGTATATGTTTTTCAGTTTTTTTTACATATATAATTAGTCATTTTCAAAATTACACCTAATTTTAAGATACCTAGGCTACTTTGTTGTCATGCTGATATTGCAGTATATTTGATTTATTCTATCTGTGCATGAACTATAGCTAACATATGCAACTATATGGTTTAACTATAATGCAAAGGAGAGGTTCACACAGAGAGCATATGAAGATGAGCATAGGTATATGTTGAATTTGGAATCAGCTGTCGTTTATCATCTGTCCAGCTTAGGGAACTTTTATGTAATTCTTCAGTGAATTCTTCATGTTTGTGATTCCTGATCACTCTCTGTTCATGAAAATACTCTACTTGTTTCTTCAATCTTTGACTGTGGGTTCATTACCTCTTATTCTTTTTCTTTGATTTAATGTCAAAACCTAATGACTCAAGACCCTTGTTAAGTAAATTTATTGAAATGTGATTACTTTTACAAAAGTCTGTCTTAGTTAATTTTTTTATTTATGGTTAAATTTAAATATTTATTACATAGTTGCGATTTCTCATTTTGTGTAATTTCATTATTATTCTTTGGTATATTCATTTTTTTATCTTGCCTCTTTGGTGGTTTATAATATTCTATTACTACTTTGTATTCTTTTTGTTTCATTATTAATTTATTTCATTATTTTTATTAATATTTATTCTCGTTTGCTATCTTTTTATTCCCAATTGTTCCGAAATGTTCTCTTCTGTTCTCAAGTTACATATATTCTTAATGGACATCACATTAAGTCTAATTGGTTCTCGGAAAGTTCGGAAAAAATATAAAAAATAAATGGGTAGATAGATATATGGACACATGCTGTTACATAATGAACTTGAAAGTCTTGACTAACTGATAACAAATATTCTAATTACAAAAAAATCATTAAAAATGAAAATTATATTCAATCAATTGATATTTAACAAATGTGTATAAACAAATGAAACGTTACTAAACAGTAAGGGTATAAATATTCTAACTTTAGAAATCAAGAAATTATTCCTGATTTATTAAAAAAGCGAATAACACCAGTATAAGAAAATAATTAATAAATATGCTGAAAGGCACTTAATGATAATGAAGAAATAAATGAAGTGAATGTTTTCTACTTTACTTGTAGAAACAAATGATAATACATGCTTTAATAATATTAACAGTGTAATGCTCTGTAATAGCGTAATTCTCTTGTTTCTGTTATTTTATACTTTCAAATTTTCATGTATTTTCTGAATCCCTTATGTGGTGAGTTTTAAATTACACGTGGTTTCCTCTTTTAGGTTATGAAATATGGCTGATTTAGAACTCTCGTCTCCAAAGAAAGGTAAAACTGCGTCACCCTTGGTAGATGCAGCAACAGAAAAGCCTGGAACTAGCAATCAGGTCAGTTAAATGTGGCCTAGTAAAGCTACTATTTGATAAATTTTTGTCTTGTTAGTCAACAATTATTTTTTTTAAGGTGGAAAGAGGAAGTGCTAGAATTATGAACACACGCACATCAAATTTCAAAGTGGTTCTCAAACAGTCAGGGTTTGTGGATAAGATACTGCTGATTGGCAAAATTTTGCCTGTGGTGAACGAACAAGAAGCAGAGATATTCCATACAACGGGTCCTAGGAGATTTGGGAAATCGACCATTCTCAGCATGGTTGGGTATTTCTTAGAAAAACGAATCAGCAGAGCAAGTGAAGATGACAGAAGAATACAAGCTTTTCAAGGAAAATAAATTGTTGATCATGGGGGATCTATACAAAGAAAAAGTTGAGCAATATTTTGGAAAACATCCTGTCCTCTATATGGATCTCAAGTGCGATCAAATCATTGACACTACGCCACGTATAGCTCGGTTTGCTAAAAAAAAAATGTGTGCACAGAAGCTTTTAAAATCATGAATTTTTAAAGACCAGTTCTGCACTAAGCGAGTCTGAAAGAGGTTTTTATGAAGAATGGATCGATGTCCGTAGTTATAAGCAGCTAATTCCAGATGACACTGTTTCTGATGGACTGCGAATTCCTCCGTCGCCACCATAAGTGTGTACATTCTTATTGATGAGTACGAGTCCATAATTTCACATGCATTACGAAAATCAGAAGGTACATTGGGAGCTGACTGTGAAATGATTGATAATCTTATGAATGCTGTCCTAAAAAGTAATGATAAGAATTTGGAAGGGGCTTTGATAACTGAGATTATGCACCACATCATCTCCTATCAATAATGTGAAAAAGATCTTGTTTTTTGGGTGGCCATGGTTTTGTTAATTACTATGGACTGACAGACCCAGAAACTGTTGAGCTCATCAGGTGACTTCAAGAAGATGGCTCATTTGGCATTCATGATAATGCACTGGCTGTTGTAAAATCAATGTACAGTCAACCAAGGGAAATAATCCACACGAGTTTAATACTTAATACTATATTTCATGCTAATATGTTGTTTAGATAGTTTTTTTAATTATAATTATTTAAATTTAATAATCTTAATAATGTTAACTCTGAATGTAATATTAAATTATTAAAAATAAATTAATATTGAAACGATAAAACTTAGAGTAAAATTCAAGTGTGGATTATTTCCCTTTGACGACTGTACAATGGTTACCATTCCAAAAATAATATAAACTTGTACGCCATCTGATCCTGGTTGAAAATTATTTACATACCAAGGCTGAACAGCTTTCTGGTGTGATAGTGAATATATTGTTCACTTTGATGCAGTATTCAATAGCTACCATATGAAGCAAACCATTGAAACATTACTAGTGAAGGAAGTAATCGCCTATGACATTCAGCAAGAGCTTTCAATAGGAGACCTCAACATTTTAAGGATGCAGAACCCTGAAAAAGTTACTGTTCGCTTGTTTACTTCATTTTTGCTACAGCAAGGTATCTCACGTATGTAGAAAACAAGAGTGGTTATCTGAAAATACCTAACAGTGAAACTGAAGAAATGTTTCAGTCAAAATTAAGAAATCATTAAGAGACATCTGTATCTAGGGAGTTTCTAACTGTTGCACATGTAGAAAGTCATAAACTGTTCACATCACTTTGCATTGGTGCCAGTGGAAGTGATGTGCAATTTGAAACAGTTGTCAAGAATTTTTGTGAAGTTAGAAGAACTTTTTGCTAAATTATTCCCCATTGTTATCAAAATGAATGAAGCAGCAATTTACATTTTCATGTCTCGCCTAGTAACTCATGCTGGCACATATTGTTTAGGTTCTGAATTTCAAAACACAAAAGTGATCATAGCATAAGTCGATTAGATAAGCTTAGAATTGAACAAGTAAGCTGTGATTTTGCCATTGTTTTTGAATACAAACATGACAGAATCCGAAACTGGAATAATGCCTGCATTGCTCTAAAGCAACTTCTTGACCAGGAGTATGACAATATACATCAGGATATTCTGCTTAATGATGAATCTTTGAGCATTAGCAAATAGATTCTTATGGGGATCAGCATCAATGATGCAAAAGCAAGTGTCAGTACAATGCTTGAAAAATAGTAGAGATCTTAGCAATGCAGTCTTTGAACTATGCAATCGAAAAATGCAGTCTTTGTAAATTATAGAAGTAATTGAGGAGGGAACTTTATTGTGCCTTACACTCTGTAGCCATGTTGTAGTTGTTGCTTACCGTATTGTATTAAAGGGAAAAAATGTTCTATTGTTATTTTTATATTACAAGAAAAATGCTTTCTACTACATATATTCAGGAATGTTTTTCTGATTTGTAACTATGGTCCAATAAACAGTATAGCAACATCATTTGTGATCTTCTATGCTGCTAACTCATTCAGAACATGAAGATGCAAGTAAGATTTCCTATTAACAATGATAAGTTCTTTGGCTATGAATTTTGATTAGCGGAGGCCATTTTTTGGTGATGGGTCTGCTTGATTCTTAGTTCAAACTTGTGTGGATGGTGATGAAGTAGGATTTTAAAACCTTACTCGTCTCTCAATAAATTAATTTTTGCAGCGTTTTGCTGTGGTTAGGCTCTTGTAATTTAAAAATTTTTTAAGAATTTGCTTGAAATTGATGGTATTTGTTAACGACGTGTGCCTGACTTAAGTTTTTTTTTCTTTTGCTGCTTTTAAAGAGGTGGAGGTGTGATTTTGTATGTTTATTAGAATTTCTCCCAAAAATGGACCGGCTAGAAATGAAACTATCAATTGGCTTCATTTAAAAACATTCAAAAATAAAACCCTTTTAATGCTTTTAAGTCTCTTCATATAAATATGATTTTCTTATCACTTACTAAAGATTTGAAATAATGTGTTAAAAAGTAAAGGAAGACGATCTAGCTTTGTATTCCATTATGCCAATCGTAAATCCCAAAATGATTAAAAAAGGAGGATGTAATGTAAAATCGTCGCAATGCATCAGTCCTTCAGGTGCTTGTAATATATCAAGTGCTGAAGGAAGACAAAAGGCAATTAAAAATCTTTTAAAAATGAGAGAGGGAATAAAAGCAAGAATTCAATCAAATACCATGAAAGAACAATTAGAAAAGGAAAGGGATGAAAGACTATTATTATATTACTATAAAGAGAATATTATGGAAGCAATAAGAAAATTTCAAATTAAATAACCACAATACATTTTAACATTTCTGGTTTTCATTTAAGTTTTTTTCATCACTTATATTTTTTTTCATATTGGTATATTTATTATGCTTATTATTTTAAATATTAAACCAAACATTATACTAGCTCTGATTAATTTTACATACAGAGGATAATTTTTAAAATGTGTAGAATTTTGATAGCGAAGCGTTTCCCCCAACTCAAGCAATGAAGTAGCAAGTAAATTCCGTTAGCTTTGTTTGGATTGTTGGGTGCTTTTGGGGAGATTTAAAAATTTGTAACTTTTTTTCTGATTTTGAGGTGCTTCTGCATAATTTTGTATGTTTTTTGTCTGAAAATGTATCTCCCAAACTAAGGTGCCCCAGTACTTTTGAGTGTTTTTGGGAGACTGAAAAATTTGGAATATTTTGCTGTTTTGAGAAGTTGGGGTATGATTTTGGGTAGGTTTTTTAACCTGAAAATGCATAGCCCAATCTGAGGTGTGCCAGAAATTTATGATGCATTTGGGAGATTTAAAATTTTTTAACGTTTTTCTGTTTTTGAGGTGGTTTTTGGCTGATTTTGGGTGGGTTTTTTTTTAGATGATTTCTCGTGTTTTTTGTCTAAAAACTTGCCCCATGAGTGGTGCGCCAGAAGCGGCATTTTATACTCTACTACCCCCCTGGTGAACCTTTTAATACTTACTCTAGCTTTGTTTCTTGTGTCGACCAAGTATTGTGCAATTATCAAAATGATACACATGTTTTACTTCTTGGTGACTTTAATTTACCCAATACCGACCGGACCAATCCTGATTTGTGCCGGTACCCTCATCACTGGCCTTATTGAATATGATCACCTATTATTTTCTTTATCAAGTTAACAAAGTCTCAAATAGAAAAGGTGTTTTACTCGACTTGATCCTTTCTTCTCTGAGTGATATTTTGGCTCAAGAAGATACTGATCCTATTATAATTGCTGATCCACATCATCCAGCACTTTTTTTTCTTACCTACGAGTTATATGCTTAACACTAAAAACATAAAAATGAATTCACTTTTCCACAAGGAGTTTAATAAGGATAAACGACGTATGTACATTTCGTTGGCCAAGCCAACTTCTTCAGCGTCGAAGACAGACTATACAACAGGCTTGGCCAACGAAATGTATATATGTCGTTTATCCGTATTAAACTCCTTGTGGGAAAGTGTATTCATTTTTGTGTGTTTAGTGTTAGTGCATCCACAGTTTCTGGCTTTTTGTTTTACTTATGTATGCTTAATGTAAAAGCCCAGGTTTATACTCCCAATTTTCGTTATAGTAGATTTGATAATATTTTTTCCGATTTGGCAAAGCTTGATTGGATGAATTGGAATTGGAATTTGGATGTTAATGAACTCTTTACTATGTTTAGTAATATCTTAAGAGAGATTATCTTACGTCATACTCCAAGTAGGAAAACTGGTAACGAAAATTTCCCATCTTAAGTTTTCCTCGTCGCTCAAAGCGCTTATAATTAAAAAAAAAAAAATTCATCCGTAGACGCTGTTCGTGGCCTGACTAGACAGTGTTTTAAAGAGTATACTTCCCGAATCCAGGAATCTCTTCCGAATAATCCAGTTATTTTGGAGTTTCCTTCATAACTGCCAATATACTCCTGTACTTAAGCCTAATGATGTATCACTATAAGTGATCCTAAAGCGATGTGTGAATTATTTGCACAACATTTTGCCTCTGTATTTACAAGGAATGATGCGCCTAAATCCGCACATAACAAGCCTACCCATTCGATCACTCAGGAGGATACGGCTTTTCCCCTGTCGTCTTGTTACCTTACCTTTGAAGAGGTTAAATCTTTATAAAGTTTGTGGCCCGGATTGTATTCCCCCTAATGTTTCAAAATATTGTGCTACTCTTTTACACTGCCCTATTACTAATTTGATTAATTTATACTTCCAATATATGCTTCCCTGACGCTTTGAAGAATAATTTTCATAAAACTGGTTCATTTTCCGGTGTCTGTAATTATCGACCGATTATCATCCAAAACGTTTTAGCAAAGGTTATTGAGAAACTACTATTATCTAAAATTGGTAAATTTTTTAACCAGACATATCTTCTCCTTCCAACATGGATTTATGTCTGGTGGAAGGAAATGAAACTGGTCGAACTTAGTTTCATTTCCAACCCACATAATATCTGCCTTTAAAAATCATCAACAAATTGACGCTATATACATTATATTGGATTTCACAAAGGCCTTGGATAGAGGTCTCCATATGCCTTTGATATCACTCTGTACTTCTGAACAAATTAGAATTTTATGGGGTCAATGGTACATTATTAGCATGGTTTTTTCATCCTATTTAAAAGGTCGCTAATTAATTGTTAGTTTCGCAGCCTCTTCTTCTTCATTTATCGCATATAATCCTGTGTAGCGCAAAGATCTCACTTAGGACCGTTTTTTAATCTATTTATTAATGATTTGGCTAATGTTGTTGACGTTTATTTGTTGCTATATGCCGACGACGTGAAACTCTACTGGCCCGTCTCTTCTGCGGATGACTGTGTGAGGTTACAACACAGCCTGTATGCAGTCTAAAACTGGTGTTTACAAAATCTTATAGCCTTGAATCCTCTAAAGCGTAAATGTATGACCTATTATACAGGGTGTTTCAAAATTATGTACAATAAATTTAGTGACATATTCTTCAGGTCAAAAGAAGACGAAAATGTTCTATAGCACTTTGTCTGGAAACGATTTGTTTGCGAGTAATCCAATATCATAGAGTAGGGAAGCACGGTAGTTAGCGGACGATATTTTAGCAGTTCCAGCGTTTCGACCAAACACTAGGTTGAGTGGTTTGCTCCATTTAAACCTACTTTAGGGTTGTTCCATTAGTTGTGTACGGTTGTTTCCATTACTCTAGTTTCACTACTGTACATCCACTAGGAATATCAATTTCAGAACGTTTGCGTGCTTTGACATACGCATTACGATTTACGTAAAAAAAAGTCATGTACACGTTTTCCAGTGCAGAATACACTGACATGCACCTAATGTATGGTCTTGCGGACGGAAATGCTGTGGAAGCAAGAAGACTCTACCAAGAACACTTTCCGAATAGACGTTTGCCAAATAACCGAACATTTGTATCTGTCGACAGACATTTGAGGGAGCGTGGTTCCTTTGGCCGTCAAACAGGACAAGGGCGGCCTGTAGCACATTCTCCGGATGAGGAGGATGTGATAATTGACATCATACATGATGAACCACAGACAAGCACCCGTTGTATTTCTTCCATGGTACACATTCCGCACTCATCTGTTTGGCGCATTCTTCACCGTCAGCTTTTGCATCCATACCACCTGCAACTGGTTCAGGCACTGAACCCAACGGACTATCCACACCGACAACGATTTTTGCCAATGGATACAACGTCGTCATGCTGCAGACCCTAGTTGTCTCAGCCAGATACTTTTCACGGACGAAGCAACCTTCACCCGGACAGGAATCGTAAATTCTCACAACCAGCACCATTGGGCAGATGCTAACCTTGGACATGCTAGGTGCTTCAGTTGCAGGCGTTATAGACAAAATCTGTTATGGAGCGTGCAGTATTTCATTCCAATTAGTCGCTTAGGTCGGGGTGCTTCGAATTGCTTATGTGTATTTTATATTTGATTATTCTTTGGACTTAAGAATGTTTTTCGTTTATTTTATGAAATTATTTTTAGGTTTATCTCTTCATCGTAACATTCTCATATTGGCAGGAAGTCAAAGGAACACGAAAGTAATTTATTCACAAAGCTTTATACAGGGTGATTCAAAATTCAATGTACAAACTTTTAGGGGAGGTAGTATGGGTGATTCTAAGCACAAAATTTCATATGAACATGGGTCCGAATTTGAATGATAACTGAGATATGAACAGAAATAAAAATGCCGCCACTAAAATCAACAGGTTAATAACTCAGGTTCTGCAACGTCTAGGATAATCAATTTTGGAGAAATAATAGGGATTACAAAACTGTGTATATCGTTAAAATTTGATCGAATTCCAACGAGTAGTTTCCGAATTACGCACTCAACATCGTAAAACGTGCTGGTTAGTACTCGCATGTGAACACAGTTACGATTTTGAATGCGTAACTCTGAAACTACTCGTTGGAGTACGATCAAATTTTAACGGTATACACAGTTTTATGTACCCTATTCCTCCAAAATTCATTATCCTAGGCGTTGCAGAACATACTGAATTTAGTGGCCGCAATTTTATTTCTGCTCATATTTCAGTTATCGTGCAAATTCGGACCCATGTTCATATGAACTTTTTTTGCTTAGAATCACCCATACTACCTCCCCTAAAAGTTTGTACATTGAATTTTGAATCGTCCTGTATATTGCAACTTGAAAATATGTTTTTTAATATTTTTGCATAAACTAATAATTTTTGTATTATTAATGATAAATTTCTTATCTTTCAGAACAGAACTGCATAGTTAATGAATTTTTAAACTTCAGTCCACACCAGAACACTTTAATCCTTTTTATTAAGACGATAAATAATTCGCGGAATGAGTACATGAGCATTTTGGTAAGTTCTCACTAATTTGGAAGCCGAATTGTTAATAAAGTTACTAGTTCATGTTGGGTTTTTTTAATGTAATATTTTTTATCAGTGCTATTTAATTTTTTAAGATTTATCCCGGAATTTTCACACTACTTAGATGGCTGCAGTTTTCAAAGAAACTTCAATTCCTGATAAATTTAAGGATAAAGCCTTATTAAGTGCAGTTTCAGAAATTTAAAAATTTCTTCCAAAGAAGAATATCCAGTGAACGCTGTAAGCTTGTTATAGCGCAGTGGTAGGAGACTAAATTTCCCCGGATGTCGAACTCTTTATGCTTGGCTTCAGAGCATATGAAACAAATAGAGCTTTAAAACTTAAATCGGCAACAGGCCAAATGCTATGGATAAAATATCCAGTTGCTAGATACTGCGAGCAAGGGCAGAGTAACTGTAGAAATATTAACTGAACTTTCGAAGAGTTTCCTTAAAGGTTTAGGAAATTAACAGTCGAATATCTTCCACTTTCTTTTCTTGATAAAAAGATAGATTAGGCAAGCAAGCTCCAGGTTTCTATTGGGACTTGCGGTCATTATAATATTTGGAATTTCGGTTTAATATTTCTACAATTAATCCGTCCCTGCTTTTTATATCGGCACTATTTTTCAAAGCAACTGTTCGCAAAGAAATTTGTGTTTTACTCTTCTAAATGTCTATTTAGTCCGACCAAAAATTTTTAAAATGAAATAAATTGATTTACTCAGTTCTCAATACATGATGTAATGTATCTTAATAAACCTTATTGTATACTTTTTTTTTAATAGAATTCATTTATTTTATTCAGTAAAGCTATAATCTGAAGTTTTTCTGAAAATCTTAATATTTCTCTATAGGAGTGTTTATATTATTTAAACTTTTCGAAGACAGATTAAAAGATCGCTGGGGTTATTTTTATCTCATCCGAACTGTTTATACATCGAAACCGGCTTTCATGTTTTTAAATAATATCGTTATAATAAATAATGAATATAAACTGTAGCTGACACTCCAAACATCAGGAAATGATATTATTTGAAAATATTTATCATGTGCGTTCATCAAGCTTTCTGATGGTTGGACAGGAGAAATTCTCGATCTGTGAGCTGGGTGCACGCCTCCCATTGGGCTTTCCACCTTGACAACTTGGTTATCCTTAAGACAGCATCGCTGAACGGGTGTCTGCGATAACCCAGTTGGTTAAGGTGTCGAGCATATGACACTCGAGATTCCTGTTTCGAATCCAGGTCGCAGAATTTTTCCTTCCATATTTTCAAATATCATAACAGCGCTGTTTAAGCTTCATAAAAAGCGTTTTCATACGACTTTTGCACCCTCATGCAAAAAGTAGCGGCAATCGACAATCTAATATTTCCCCAGATGCTAAAAAGAAGTACACTGAACAATTAAAAAAAAAGTGAAAGCTATATATAACGGAAACGGCCTTCCTTATTATGATGGGCGAGAAGCATCAATTGAAGTGAAGTTGCGCTGGAAAATACACCATTAGTACTGTAGTAACTATATACAAAGAAAAACTACGAATCCATTTAATCTGCAAAATTAATATCAAGGTTCTCTCCGTATTACGGTGCATAATTTTTCGCGAAATCTTTTCCCCCATGTGTTGGTGCCTTTCCGGTTGGTAGATTGCGCTACAGATTGTGCCAGTTTAAAAACGCTCTCACCGGAATCTCTAAATATACCGACAGGCAAAAGGTAAAAAGATATTTTCCAATGTTAAGCGTTGAATTAAATAAAAAATAGACTAGATAAAATGCTATACAATGCTAAAATATCTCGGGCAATTTTACTCAACATGATGCTAATTAACCGACATGTGTTATGTGTTAACTGGAGTACTGCGATACAGATTATTCTTTCGTATTCACGCATCAATACCATAACCAATTTATTAAACAAGTAGTCAACGTCAGTGGTGTCAAATTTCACTAGAAAAGCTCCTCCATGCCTCACGGTGATTATGCATTGCATAAATGACTCTGAAGAATGAATTTCAGCAACAACGAATAAATTCCAGCAGCATTAAACCATTACAGGCTCATTTAGTAAAAATAGTACCTTTCTTAAAATTTAGAATGTTGATTATTTTTTTACTTGTCTCTTTTCTGTCCTCCGTTTGCCAAAAGTTGAGCTGTCTAGCAAGAAATGTTCGTTGAAGCTCAGTAAATTAAAAATGAAAAACTCAGAACTGTTGATGAATCTTTTTTTTTTTTTTTGCTGTATGGACGATCCCACTTATATAGAGGAAGGAAAGAAGCTATTTTTCGGTCTAATAATCACGAACTAACGATTCGTCTAATAAATTCGGTCGTTGTTGGGCATTGTAAATCCACCTTGGAAGATTCAACAAACGTTGTCAACGATAAGCCGTAACTCCTGATTATTACTAAATATGTAAATTTTAATTGAACGATTTCAATTTTAAAGCTTAATAACTTAGTTTTCCATAAATTTCAACGTTTTCATATCAAATAAGCCATTCATTAATGATATAAACGAGTACCGAAAGGCTAAATGAACACCGTCACATAAACTACTGAAGAACTGTATTGTTTATGTAAAACTTCTTTATGTAATTTGTGTATATTTGAAATGAAGCGGGCATACGTTACAAGAACTGATCGTAACCGAGGCGTGTGGAATTCAGCGCCAACAATGAGTGAAATATTAAATGAAAAATTAAGTTGTATTCGTTCGTGACTCGTCATTATGAAATGATTGATAAAAATTACCTTTCCGATCCTATGAAAATTTCTGACTGTATCTATTAGGAAATTTACCACTGAATTAGTTTTTCAATTACCTTTGAAATCGTCCCAGCCATGATTAGAATTTGAAAAGTTTATTTCTATTTATTTTGTGTGTGTGTGTGAGAGTGAGAGAAAATCAATTCAGTATGAACAGACAGAGGCAGACATTCAGAAAACATAAAGGGCCCTCTGGTACTTGATGAAAGATGGGAGTGTAATTTGTAGGGTTCGGTACCTAAAGGGTGTATATTTTGAACGGTAATAGGTAGCCAGTTGAAATTTTCACAGAATGTGTTATTATGGCGGATTGTGTAACAAATAATAAAAAATGTGATAAAATATAAATAAATGTTTAATTATATGGCAGTACGGAACCCTCGACGCGCGAGTCCGACTCGCACTTGCCCGATTTTATTTATGGTCTTGCAACCTTTATCTGAGATATTGAAAAATTTTTGTCTAATGGTTGTAAAATTACTGTTTGAGGCAACGGTGATCTGGGAAATCCAAAGCAATAATTTTTTTATCAACTCGTTTGTAGCATGATGCACTAAGTTGGTGAAGCCGATATCCAAGTAGATTTTTCATTTCACCTGCTTCATCCCTTTCACACGTATGAATTCGTCGACAAAACGCAAAACTCGCTTTTCCGACTCATTGTCTCCTTTTTTATATTGCGGAGCATTTTATACAAATATAAGCCGTGGGAATGCGGACTGCTTCGCATTTGAAACTCCAAACGTGTGAAGTGGTCTTGGTAAGAGTATGGATGAGATATTTCATCCTCTACTTTGATAAGAATCTTTAAAAGCTCTCTCTGCTTGTGGTCAAAATGACGCATACAAGTGACAGGATGATTCCTAACTAATTCAGCAATTTCAGGATCCGGCAAATTGGAAGCGTCTTCTTTTGATATTGCAATTACCTTTAACAATTTGCATTAATTCACAAATTAATTCAGTCCATTTGGTTTCAGCAGCAGATAAAGTGATGAAGAATGTACATGTTCCAAATTTTCCAACCATAGAAACCGCTTTGTTCGTCTTCTGCTGCCAAGGTGGTGGTATTGATGTTATGTTTTTGGAACACAGCTTAGCCTTGGTCTTTGCTAATTAGGGAGTCAATGTATCCAGGGGTTCTTATTTGAGACGCCGTAATTCAATTTCCAAAGCTTTTTCGGAAATATATTTGAACTGATTGAGAAACTTTCTCGTAAAATGATTTTCTGAAAGTCCACAGCAATTTAGTCGGATTGCAAACACGCCTGTCATATCTTCTTAGCTCTGACTTGGCTATGTCAGTTACACTGACTCGTAAACTTCCTTAAATTTTCGCATCTCTCCATAAAATTTTGGGAACGAAAGTTATTTAGCATATTTGTCAGCATAGATTGGCTATTTTCTTCTGCTGGTGCTATTTTGATCCCTTCGTAATCAATAAGTAATGTTTCTTCTGCTCCGGTTTGTCAGTACTTCTCGTTTGATCTTTGGTATGTTCCATAGAAGAATTTTCTTCGCTGACTGCAGTTGCATGAAAAAATATTCAAGTTAATATTTTACAACTGCGATTATAACTCTTTATCAATAATAGTGCTGATTTATAAGACACTTTACGTAAAATGAAATAAGAATGCAAGAGAATACCCTTTTCCTCATTTCCAGGTAAACACATATTTTATGGAAAACACATCTACCGTTTCTTCCAGCTGAAAGTCTAAAGTGTCTCCTGAAATAATCTATATTTTTGTAATTACAGTTGACCCTCGATTTTACGGACTAATTGGGGGAGAGGGTTGTCCGGAAAATCTCAAAGTCCGGATTTTCCGAGGTAATACAAATAATGCTGACACATACTTCAGCTGAACGTATTAAACAAATCTGTTACGACCTGCGCTTCCCGTTCCTCCTCTTCCCTGGTACTACTGCTGTTAGCGCTAACTGGTGGACGTATCGTAAACTTACCACCAGTCAGCGCACACAACACAAAAAGTACAAAACATTTCAGTAGAAAATATGTCCGGAAAATCCGAAATCCGTAAAATTGAGGTCCGTAAAATCAAGGGTCAACTGTAATTAATTTTAACACGATAATGTTTTAAGGCTGGACATCATTCTACAAAAAACGTGATGCTAAAAACGACACCAAAAAGCTTTACGGGAACAGTTTTGCATTGTTGTTGCACGTTTAAGCATTGTTGGCGCTGCTTTAAAGCACACGCAGGAACTGAAAACAAAGAACGTCAAGGAAAAGAAAGAAAGCTCTATTTGATTTAGTCAGAGACAAATGAAAGGAAGAGATTGGCAGTGACCTCCCCTCTAGCGGTGCCTTCGCGCCGCCATATTGGGACTGGCAAGAAATAGCTGATCGCCCGAGGCAATGCATGTGAATCAATCGGTTTGGTTTGGTTTGTTTGGTATGAACGTCCTTTTCAACTGCTATGGTCATTTCAGGACAGCGTTATAGGGGCCGCAAATTTTGCCTCATAAGAGTTCTTTAACGTGCAACCGGCAAACGACTACACGTGACTAACAGCTTTACTTCCCTTCCGAAGGAAGTGCGTGATCTCAGGATTTTCCCACTGAAAAAAATCTTGATCGTCCTCGGCCGGGATCGAACCCGCGTCCTTGAGCATCAGAGGCGATCATGCAACCACTGAGCCACCGACGCCGATGTGCATCAATCGTAAACAACCTAAGATATCTGGATGAATTTACTGGGGGACCACCAGAAAAGCTTGCTCTATTAATCATCCAATTCGGTCTATCTGATAAAAAATTATTTAGTGATAAATAAAGTTATTCTTAAACATAAATTAGAGAAAATAGTTTAAATGGAAAAGGAGGAAGAGATTATACAATTAACTAGGAAAATTCTCCTTTATAAATTACTATCTGAAGTACCCGGCGTCGCTCGGAGAAAAATATAGTTTTTTCATAGTTATGTATACAGGGTGTTCTCGGGGGGGGGGGCGCCGCGATAGAGGAATCAAATCTAAGCAAAATTTTCATTTTTTTCTCTGGGGCACTGTTTTTGAGATAAAAAAAATGTTGGACGTCGCGTAGACGTAATATCCCACTCAATCCGTGCTTCTGGAACACGTCAAACTCATGTAATAAAAAGAACAAAAGCACATTGCATACAGTATAATAATGTGACTTGTTTTTTATGAAACATGCAAATGTTTTACAATAAGTGTTCTAATTGACTCCTTCTGGCATGAATACATGCTTTACAACGTCACCGCATGGAGTGACGTACACGTTCAAATGTTCCTGGTTCTTCGCGAATCTGGTCAGCAGCTACGGCGATTCCGGTTACCAGCTCTTCATCGGATCCCACAGGTGTGTCGTACACCAATGTCTTTAAGTGTCCCTACAGAATATAAACAACTGTTTCCTGCAGGCAGGATTTCAACATTTTTTTTATCTCAAAAACAATGCCCCATATCCGCCCCCCCCCCCCCCAAGTTTATACACGTTATTCGAGAACATCCTGTATAGAAAGTCCGCCAAAAAATGTATACACACTTCAGCCAAAGAAAAAACTATATAAAAGTTGTGACACTAAATTCATACAGGCTTCTACAATTACGACAGCTGTTCTAAGTGATTATCATTAGCGTTGAGATATTTTTGAATACGGCGAACAGTTGCTCCTATCCATTTCCTAGCAAACTCTTATCGGTAATCTCGTATGTCTAGGTGGCAATTGTGGCAATGTCTTTTATCGGGATCGTCTTCATTCGATACATGTAATAAAACTGGGGTGTAAGCTTTCGATTTTGCTGTTACGGAAAAAATTATAGATGATATCTAGTAAAGTGCGTATAGTTTTTTTTTTGGCGGACTCTGTAGAAAATAAAAGATACATTGTATTCCCGCGCGAAAGACTTGCATCATTGTTGATGCTGATTCACGGAACATTCGCAAAAATCTTCAAACAATCGCTTGGCAAACAATTGTCAATTGTTTCAAATCCTAGACCAATCAGAAAGCCGAATGACAGCCACACACATCTCAGTTTTATATACCAAAGTATTAGATAATTTGAAAGTAAATAAACTAAAATATACAGTTCACCAATTATAATCCAAATTATTGTTGATTTGTACGAGATGTATTAATTATAATCTCTCCATCTAATAATCAACTGGACCAGATTCTCAAATTGTATTGGTCAAATCGTTTTTTGAAAAGATCCAATACTTCAGTTCACAAGTAATTATAGTATT
>JAHWFO010101667.1:845031-859275 GCA_023313115.1 Rhysida immarginata | reverse complement strand
TGCGAATTACTGTAATAGATGTGCCTTCAAAGCAATTTTTTAGAATCAATTTTAATGAAGTTTTCCAAGCACAAATTTAATCTTATTAACAATTTTTCAATTTCTCTTTCACGTAATTATTTTTAATTTCCATTCTCGGTAGTTTAAAAAATGGTTATTTTAATCTTTATTCCTTCGATCCCACATATATGGTCTTTTCTGTACAGAGGAAATCAAGTTTCCCTCGACCATTATGGCAGGCACCGCTTCGTTCGCGTGAAAAAAACAAACTGGTTTGTTCTCTTCGCGCCCGCCTCTTTGCCGCCTCAACCTCTCGCCGCTAGGATTCGCTCACGTAAGACACTCTCACAGAAATAATGCTTTTGTTATTTTCGCTGCGATCCGCTTCGCTCCAAGTTCGCTCACGTAAGACACAGCGTTAGATGCGCCACAGAATCGCCCTCGTGACGTCATTCTGCGCATGCGTGCTTCACAAAGCGATAGAATCGCGCTATCGTCGCGCTAAGTGGGCACCCAGCATAAGTTCTGTAGACCTTAGCGCCGCCACAGCCTGGTGGGAAAGTTGTATGCAGAGAAGCTCTCGCTCATGTCAAAAGGGGCAGCAAATTCTTTGTTTTAGGGAGAAATATCAAAATATAAACATTGAATATCCGCCATCTTTTGAGGGCATCGAGACCCATAGCTGCCAAGGCTCTGAACTTATCCCATTGTTATACAATACATCCAAACACGCAACAACTCGTTACCATCGTTATACAATAACAAGTCGGGCAAAAACGGCGCACTTCGATGAGTAGCAGTATAGGATTGCCTTCCTCTTGCCCTCAAAAAATGGCAGCTGTACCCATCATTCAATGCGAAGATATTTTCCCCTATACGTGCATTCATTGAAGTTTTTTATTTAGTTTAAAATGCTAAATTAATTATTGTTCATTTATTTCTCATTTATTTACTGAAACAGTTTATTATAATGAAAGTATAGTTTTTATTCCATAACATTATTTTTATTTAAAATGAAATCTTGTAATTTTTTTTTAATTTTGTCAATATACAGGGTGATTCAAATCATGTGTAAAACAATTTAAGGGGGTATTATAGAGGTCAAGGTAAACACAAAAAGTCCTATGAACATGGGTCCCAATTTAAACGCTAACTGAGATATGAACAGAAATAAAAATGCCGCCACCAAGATCAACAAGTTAATAACTCACGTTCTGTAAAGCATAGATTAATGAAATTTGGAGAAATAACAGGGTACATAAGGCTGTGTATACCGTTAAAAATTTGATCAAATTCCAACGAGAAGTTTCCGAGTTACGCAGTCAAATTTGTAACAAGTACTGGTTATGATGTTGAATGAGTAACTCGGAAAATTCTTGTTGGAATTCGATTAAATTTTAAAGGTATACACAATTCTATGTACCCTGTTATTCCCCCAAATTTCATTAATCTAGTCTTTACAGAACCTGAGTTATTAACTTGTTCATCATCTTGGTGGCGGCATTTTTATTTCTGTTCATAGCTCACTTATCGTCCAAATTCGGACTCCCCCATGTTCATAGGACTTTTTGTGTTTACCTTGACCTCTATAATACCCCCTTAAATTGTTTTACACACGATTTGAATCACCCTGTATTTTACCAAGAAAACAAATGTTTCTTTTAATATGACTTTTATTTACTTACTTTTTAAAAATGATTTAAAAGCAGATACCACAAAAAATCAGACAGTGGAAAAGATGTTGAATATAATTTTTTATAAAAAAACAAATAAATCAATTGCATTAAATATGATTATAAAAGTTTTAACCATTGGAAAATTAGAATCCGATAAACTTCTATCACGAAGTAAAAATTTTTTTTACAGTCATTCATTTTTTTAAAGATTTTTTTTTTTTTTTTGGCTAAAAAGCCTGCAATCTATACAGCTGAATTTGTTTCAAATAAATTTGGATTTTCAATGTCTAGAGTTATTGGATCCGGATTATTTGTGAGTCAAAAGAAGACTTTGCAACTGCTTCGAATTCCTTGGTTATTTTCTGCAACATTTCAGATGGTAATAAAAGTTCATCATTATCCTTTTCACAGTTTCCTAGTGACCATGACAAAATAACATTTGTAGCCATAAGTTATTTTATTGTTTTACCCGTCGCAACGTTGTTTTATTGCTTGGCAATTGTCTTACCCTTAGCAACGCACGCACAAGCAAAACAATATAAGGATACATGATAAGCTGAGGCCGCGGAAATCATTGTTATAAGAGCACAAACAATCAAAGAACTTAAAAGGATAAGAAGTAAAGGCTGTGTTTATATCACGTGATAAAAGCTGCCCGATCATCGAACGGTGGCTTCTCTGCAGCACACATTTCCCGCCAGACTTGGGTGGCGCCACTTCCGTCCACGCGAGCCTTTACTTCTTAACCTTGTACGTTCTTTGCTGAAAAGTCACCTGCCCATTCTTGTGTGAGCAACAATTTTTATTTAAATCTTTACTACAGAGATACAGGGTGAGTCCGTAAAGTAATGAGACTGACAGCAACTCGACCATTGGCGGCGGGATGGGGGGTCTTAGCTAAGCAACGCACCGGATAGTAGTCGCTTCCCAGCTCTGACACAGTGAGGATCACGCGTGGCGCAAAACCTGTTTTTGAATTTTTGTCACGGCAGAAAACGGCAAAAATGGAGCGTTCGCTGGAGCAGCGCTACGCGATTAAATTTTGCTTTCACCGGGGCAAAACCGCTTCCGAGACGCTTGGCCCTATACAAAACCATCAGGTTTTCCGGTGGTTCAGTGAGTTCAAGAACGGACGCGAGACCGTTGAAGACATGGAGCGATCTAGACCAACACCTCCTGTAAAGAAAGCCTGTGCACTGAAAATTCATACACTGTTACATCATCATAAAAAGGCATTGTTAATCATATTTCTACCAATAACAAGCCCTAAATTATGACTCCTTATGATCATGTAACAATGTATGACCAAGAGCTCATAAGTATGACGATTCAATGCGCAGGCTTTCTTTCTAGGAGGTGTTGTCTAGACGCCTTTCAACGAGTGGTTTGGACGAAAAATTTTGAATAGCGTCCCATTTATTGGTTATTAACAGGTGCGCCTGCTAATAACTTCAGGTGTACCTAAACAACCATTCATGGGGCTGAAACGGGTACTATAGTAAGCGGTTCGTTATCCGACCTCCCCTCCTGAACATTTGTTGCAGTTTCTCCGCATGCCACCTGCGATCCGCAGAGTACAAAACAAGCTGCTGAAACTTCACTTTTAACTGCGGAAATCTCATAAAACATAAATCTTATCCGAACCATGTTTATATGAACTTTTGTTTTCATCTCGCTGTGGGGAAACACCACCAGAAGTTTGTGACAGGGATGTAGATACACTCTTTATACAGTATTTCCCGATATATCGAACATTCGATGTTTCATTCATTCGCTTACATTTATTTTAACGCAATTGTATTAACAAGTATTTTGATGTTTTACTCTCTCATATAATATCGATAAATCGATTTTTTTTAGGAAAAACACTAGTGGATGCCCCCTTATCGTGGGTCAGGGGTTTGGGTGCTTCAGGGATTCTGTGAGCTATACTGGTTGTAGCACCCAGTCACCCTTAGGGTCACCCTTACCAAAAAGGTCATGGTTGAGAAGTGAGACGAAGAGTATCCAAACAAACATATATCTCATGATGTCGACGAATGAGAGAATTCATACTGCATCGGGTGTGGAGCAGGTTAAAGTCACCCGCGTTCGGGAGTTAGGCAGAGACTCTCGTTCGAAAAATAGTCGACAGTCTCCCGGCTGTTACCTCGGAGCAATGCCTCCGAGAAGCCCCACCAGTGCAGTCGCTATGCGCTTGGAGAAACGGTCGGGGGCAGCGCATGCCTTTACCCAGGAGGAGAAACGGATAAAGCGACAACGGGATCGGATGCTGTCAATCGGCACTTGGAACGTATTCTCCGTGACAGGAAAGGAATCAGAGTTAGTGGAGGAAGCCAAACGGTATCGACTGGATATCATAGGAGTATGCAAAAGAGGTCTACGCTTGCTTTGTAGACCTCGAAAAAGCATATGACAGAGTTCCTCGGGAGAAGCTCTGGCAAGTGATGCAAGAGTATGGAGTCGATGGGCAATTACTGGTTGCTATCATGTCTCTGTACCGTGAGATGTGTGTCCGGATAAATGGCATTAAGACCGTTCACCGTGGGTGTTGGACTCCGCCAAGGGTGCATACTGTCGCCCCTCTTGTTCATTATCTTTATGGACTGGATAGACAGGGGCAGCCGAGGCGATGAGCGTGTTTGTGTGGGTGACTGCCTGGTGGAGAGGTTGCTCTTTGCTGACGACCTTGTCCTCCTTGAGTCTTCTCGCACGAACCTTCAGCATGCACTAGACCGGTTTGCAGCCAAATGTGAAGAAGCTGGGATGAAGATCAGTGTGGCTAAAACTGAGGTTCTGGTCCTTTCAAGACAGCCTGCTCAGTGCGCTCTCCATGTTAGGGGAGCCTCATTGAGACAGGTGGAGAAATTCAAGTATCTCGGGATTGCATTCACGAGTGATGGACGGCAGGAGAAAGAATTGGATGCTCGGATCGGTGCAGCAAGCTGTGTCAGACGTGAACTGTGGCGATCCGTGGTAACGAAACGCGAGCTGGGTAACAAAGCCAAGCTCTCCGTCTTCAAATCTATCTTTGTCCCCATTCTCACCTATGGTCATGAGGCTTGGGTAATGACCGAAAGAGTGCGATCGCGGGTACAAGCGGCCGAAATGAGATTCCTGAGAGGTGTGGCAGGTGTTACCCTACTAGATAGAGTGTACAGCAGCACAATAAGGGAATCTTTAGGTGTTGAGCCGCTACTTCTCCGCATTGAGAGATCTCAGTTGCGCTGGTATGGCCACGTGATACGGATGCCACAAACTGGTCTCCTAGGCAGTTTTTTTTTTTCCAAGCCGGTGGGTAAGAGACCAAGGGGTCGGCCTAGAAGCAGGTGGCTAGACTACATGGAGAATCTGGGTTCGAGCCGCATGGGTATTACCAGGGAGGACATGCACCTGATGGCGGAAGATCGCGATCGCTAGAGATCCTCCATAGGGCTGCTGCCCCCGCGACCCTAGCGGATAAGCGGGTTTGAAAAGTAAGTAAGTACACTAGTTTCCGCCATATTTCCCCTGCTATGACAAAGTGATGGAATGAATAGCTGGCCATAGCCTCTCTTATCATTGTAAGCTACAATACTGACATTAACATAAAATATACAAACTCTCTTGGGGATAATGGGGACAAGAGGTTTTGTGTCTCCTCCTTTCTTAGTTTATATAAGTAAAATAAATGTGTTGTCACTCGGCAATAACATAACGACCTGAAAGAGTGACATTTATGTATCGCTTACGGGACGGCGGGATTACTGTAAGAAATGCGGGGCTGTCCCGCTAATCGCGTGACACTTGGAGGATCTAAAAGCGAAGCGGAAAAAACCTAACAAAATTGTCAAAAGCTAACAAGAAATAGGGAAACTTAACAATAAATGATGAAACCTACTTCCTAACACACATACCCTAAAAAATCCAAAATGTTAGAATCCTAACACCTGTAGCATCACTGATCGTAAAAATCCCATTCAGCTGCAGGTTAATTGAGTTTTAAAAATAAATTACAATGGGAACTGAAAAAAGATAGTAGAACTAGCGGGTGCTCATGTCATAGAAAGAATAGATTCCCCAAATTTCATATTTCTTTGGGTTTGGCATGTTTATGAAAGAGATATTTGAACGATATTCGAAATCGTCTCCAGCAAAAACATTTAAGAATACGTGTTACTGCATTGCCAGAACGATGTTAATTAAAATCATCGTTTAACCAGAAAGTAACTAAAACTGTAGATACTTACATATAAGAAGAAATTTTGAGACGACCTTCCACTTTTCCACCATAATAGGTACACATGTTCTATCTATTCGGGAATATAGCCAAAATGTCGGCTAAAGTTAATCATTTTGGCCGGCTCGAAGGAAAATTTCTGAAAATTCTGAAACTTCTGAAAATTTGGATGTGCATTTAAAAATTTGCTGTCGTTCTCAGCAAGATAAAGGAAATCACTCATTTTAAGAATGACAGACGTAAGATTTCTGAAAAATGGATCCAGATTTCTTCGGCACTTGCATCTTTATAGCCTCTCACTTCTTATCACTATCACTTTAGAGATGTTATTAAAACTACAATCTGCTAAATTATAACAATTAAGCATAATTCAGTATAATATATTATAATACACTCCTGAACCAAATTATAAACTCACATAGACTTTGCACAAAACTTTAATGAAAAAGAAAAAAATTACTTTACAATTTACTTGGCAATTACTTAGAGCTATCAAATGACCGCTAAAACTTGCGTCATATTTTTATTTTCAATCAATAAAAATTGGGTATAAATCCTAATAATATTTTAATTTTTCTCTTATTCCAAGCAACTAACATGGAAAAAAATCCCAATAATAGAAAATAACTTACAAAAATATAAAATAATTTATTTTAAAAAATTCCAGAATAACTCCTTCTCCCTTTGTAATAAATGTGAATATTCCGGTTTAAAAATTTTTATATAAAAAAAACTGCAATAAAAAATAATGGTTTTCCTGAATTTAAAAATAATTCATTTACAACGTGATAAAAACTTAATTTTAAAAGTTTGGGATAATCTTACATTTATTAAGAGTCCAAACAATTAATATGACACTGTGGAAACAATCTTGGAGCAACTGGATGAAGAATCTTGTAACGAAGGTTCTTGTAATTACATTTTTTTCATCACTTTGAGAATATTATTGGCATCATTTAAATTTGTACTATTTTTTGGACTTTATCTCAAAGTTATCTAAAATTTGTGCTTCAAAATTCATACTTCAAAATTTATGTTTCAAAATTAACCTTCAAGTTCCATCAGCACAAAACTTTTCATGCATCATGTCATCGAATGATATTTTTACTGTAAAAACTTCTACAGAGTATCCATACATCTTCGTTACAAGATTCTTCATCCAGTTACCCCAAGATTGTTTTCCACAGTGTCATATTAATTGTTTGGACTCTTGGTAAATGTAAGATTATCCCAATCTTTTAAAATTAAGTTTTTATCACATTGTAAATGAATTATTTTTAAATTCAGGAAAACTATTATTTTTTATTGGAGTTTTTTCATATAAAAATTTTTTAACCGGAATATTCACATTTATTACGAAGGGAGGAGGAGTTATTCTGGAATTTTTTAAAATAAACTATTTTATAATTTTTTAAATTATTTTCTATTATTGGGATTTTTTTCCAGGTTAGTTGTGTGGAATAAGAGAAAAATTAAAATGTCATATTTTTATATTCATAAATCTCTTCAAAAATTGGAGAACAACAAAAAAGATGTACTAAATGTGTATAAAAGTTTGGCCAAAATTATAAACTCACCCTGAATAAAATGGTTCTGTCCACTTTATGTAATGCATTTTATTAATAAAATTAGGAACGACAGATTATTTGACACTGTGGCTATTTTCTTGTTTTGTGATTTCACATTGTCACGAAAAACTGAAGGAAGAAGAAATTCGTAAAATTTGGATGCTACATGGTTTTTGGGATGACCCAAAGACAAATTGCAGCTCGCATCTCACAAATCTCAGTGTACTGTCAGTGATGTGCTAGCAAGAGGACTTGGTGGCAAAGCAAAAAAGCGATTGAGTAGGAAGAAAATCTGCAACTCCAGACCTGAATCTCATATTTTCCACCTTGCAACTGAGAGATATCTTTTTGCTGCCATTGTTGTTAATGTTCTTACCATGGACTGTTCTCGATGAACTATTTCTCGTGTACTACAGAGATGTCCACTCATCTCTCATGTGAAGATGAGAAGGAAATCGCCCTTGAAACAAGCCCAAAAACAGCAAATTTGAACCTTGCTAAAGAAAAGATGCCCTGGACTAACGAATTGTATAGAATGATTTGTTTTTTTGTTGTTTTTTTTTGGATGAGAAGAGGTTTAACTAGACGGCCCTGAAGGATGGAATGCCTACTGGCATGATCTACGAAAAGAAAAGAAGGTTCAATGGAGTCGTTAAATGAATGGTGGTTCAGTTATGGTAAGGGGCTCGTTTTTCTCTATTGGTAAAAGTGAGCTACTTGGTTAGTTTAGGTCGATCATCAATGGTTTATGGATAATTCTTCGATTTATAAAGATTCTAGAACAACAATTTGGAGGTTATGCTGATATTTTTGGAGGAAAAAATTGGAAGATAATGCTCCCTGCCACACTTCGAACATGATGAAAACATGGTTTCATGAAAATCATATTAACATTTTATCCTGGCCTGCACGTTACCCAGACTTCAGTCCAATTCAAAATGTTTGGAGACAGCTTGCAAGCCAGGTTTACAAAGATCATAGACAGTTTCGAACTGTTCAAGAACTGAAAAACGCAATGGGAATGTATTATAGTCGAATGTCTTCATATGCCAGACAGAATGTGTAAAGTTATCAGAAATAATGAAGGCTCCACGATGTACAAAAGGTGTTGAAACAGATTTTGGGCAAACAGCTTATAATTTTGGACTAGCTGAATATGTATCTTTTTTTGTTTATCTCCATTTTTTTAAAATTAGTGAATACAAAAGAATAACACGAGTTTTATTAGCCATTTGATAGTTGAATACATTTGCCTGTCACGTTTGTAATCTTTTCGTTTTCATTAAAATTTTGGACAAAATATAAGTGAGTTTATTACGATATTCCTAATAGGACATTGGCAAACGCTGGAATTTATTTTCATTTCAAAATCATCTTTAAAAAAAAATTAAAAGGGATCTAGACAAGATTCTTATTTTTTTTATTTCATAATTTGCATGATAAAGTGGAAATACTGAATTAATGTTACAGTTGGAAGAAATAATAACAATGTAAAAGATTGTTAAAGATAATCTATCTCTTGGAAAAATTCTGTTTGTTTGTTTTTGTTGTTGTTTTTTTTTTTCATATACATTGTTCTAATTTTCTTTCTCAACAATTCCCGACTATCGTTTAAAATCAGCAATATAACTGCGCATGAGCAAGCAGGGATTCAGAAATACCAGTGAGAAGCTGTTTTCCTTTTCGTTCGCCAAATATAATGATTTACTTTTGGCTTTGACCTATTCTTATTGAATTAATTTCCCCCAACACCCGATCTTTTTCTTCATGAAATTTGTTACACTTTCTTTCGCTTGGGAGTTAACGGCCAAGAAAAAAATTTGATGACAGATTAACAGAAATCACAGGTTAGACTTTGTAGGGATAACGTTAGTGTTCTTTAAAGAGCTAGTTTGAACGATTTCCCCCGTTAAGGGAATAGAATGATGAACCGCTTATTTCGATATCTTTTCCATAAATTCAACCATAATTATTTCGAAGACGCTTATAGATGTGTTCTAATAGCAAATAAAGCTTATTCGTTCGTTTACTTATTTAATAAGGCATATATAACTGATCACTGTAAGACTGGAACTCCTTTATTGGTTAATTTTCACTATCCGCACAATGACTTTTTAAATCGGATAGTGAAAATTTAACCCATTTTTTTCTAAATATTTAACTATTTTTTTTTATTTACAGCAGTTTCTTCCATTGTGAGTACACATCAACATGTGTAGAGTTTCGTCTTTCCTTTGTGGGCGTTTTCCTCTAAAAGTTGGTGGTATCGTAACAGGAATTTGCACAATGGTAAAGTAACGTGAACCTAAAACGAATTCCTTATGGTGTATTACATTTCCCAAAATATTTACGACCATTGACGTTCTGGTTAAATTTTAATTAAGCAAACATTAAAGTTGTCTTTATGTTTATAATATCGCCTAGGATTTTGAATATAGAATAAATTTTAATAAAGACCTAAGTGAATAGTTGTTATCGAGTTTAATTTTGTCTCTTTTTACATCTTTCTTAGATATGGGCAGTCGTTGCAGTGGCCTATGCTTGTTTCACACTGGCTGCGTTGATCGCCTTGTACAATGACCCTGGCAACTACATGAGTACCTACGTGATTTATACAGGCGCTGGAGCACGCCATAATTGGAGTCCAAATGAATATAAAGCTTGTAAGGAAACATGTTCATGATCTTAAATGCAAAAATAACTTGTTCCACTTGTAAATTTATGTACTAATCGGAAAATAGGCCAATAATTCCCCATTTAAAAAAGCCACTAAGAAATAATTTTAAAGATTATTATAATTAAATAAATTGCAATAAGATTGCATACAAATCGACAATAAAGCGTTACGCTAGAAGATCGTATCTTCTAACGCTGCAAGAAGGAAAATAAAGATGATTTAATATTTCCGAATGCGCCACATGATGTAACCGCTGCGAGTACTTTTTTTAAAGATATAAATGTTTTTTTAATGCATTGTTTGCTATGTCTTACTAATAATTCTTGCCTTTTTTATATTATAACACGTGGAAAGTATTCCTTAATATTCGAAGTCTAATCGTGTACATCTAACATTTGGAAAACATTTTTTTGTTTTTTAAAAATATTGCTAATGCTTTGCGTCTCCGAGATCATTCATGCCATTTCATATTTAATTGATTTAAACATACTGCTGAAGTCCGTAAACTTCAAAGATATCAGTTTACCTTACTAAGGTTATCGAATTTCAAGATATGTGATACATTATGGTGTCTTTTGAATGTTCTCGCTAGTGCTGTATCTCTAATCGTGTTCATTTTAATAAGAATAATCGTATGTTATTTAATCAACTGTTGTATCAGTTTTTATAATTTGTTTATTTCTTTTGAAGTTGTTTTATTTAATTTATCCAGTTCTCTTTTTACTTCCGTCTTTTTGTTGTTGTATCTGATATAGAGTTTCGGGTGTATTTATTCCCAAAGAATGCAAACAACAACAACAATAATAATAATTTTTTTATTTTTTTTATTTATTTTTTTTAATAATAATAATAATAATTAATAATAATATAATTAAAAAATATATTATAATTGTAACAACAGGGAGTAACCAACCAGATAAACCAGAGAGTTAAGACCCATGTTGTCTCCCAACAGGCCCAAAATCCCCCGAACCAAATCCAAGCACAATACAGTAATTTGGGGACAACAAGTGCTTTGTACAAGAGAATAAAAGTGATAAAAGTAATCAGTAAAGTAATACGTTAATCGTTTAAAAAGAACAAGCCGGCGGGAAATGTCTAAATTAAGATCCTGGAAATGTTTAATAAATGAACAGTTCTCAGAAAACAAAACTCCAAGGTCTTTAATAACATTCTTTCTAACAAGAACACTAGGTCCCAAATAATAATCAAAGAGAAACGGTGCAGTTTTTCGATTAAACGAGACTACAAAAGATTTTGAGCATTAAGCTCTAAACCATTATTTGTCGTCCAATGAAATACTAGAGAGAGACCATTTTGAAGTTCCTCACAGTAGGACCAATTAGAAATCGAATAATATAGCTTAATATTGTCTGCATACGTAAGTACTTTAATAGGTAGACGCTTTAATAAGTATGGTAAATCAGCTAAAAAAATATTAAACAGTAACGGTCCCAGAGGAGAACCCTGAGGGACGCCACTGTTAATCGGGTAAAAAGGTAATTTAGGATCTTGATTACGAATTTTAAAGCACCTCCCAGTCAACATGGATGAAAACCAATCGATAACTGGCTTCGACAGACCAATAAGACGTAATTTACGCAAAAGAAGATGAAAATTAACCTTGTCGAATGCTTTGGTAAAGTCCAGGTAGATAGAATCAACCAGATGTCGAGCATCCACCTGGACAGTAACATAATGAAGGAAAGTAGCCAGGTTTGACTGAGTGGAACGCTTAGGTCGGAAGCCATGTTGAAATTCCGATAAGTAAGGATCTACATGTAGTGCCAGTTGCATAGATATAAGAGTTTCCAGCAGCTTGGCTGGATACGAAATCAATGTTATAGGACGATAATTTTTGATTCCAGTACCTGAAGACTTCTTTGGTATAGATTGTATAGTCACCTGCTTCCAACCAACGGGATAATGTCCGGAGACAATTGAACTATTGAAGAGATGAAGTAGAGGTATTGTAAGAGGGACGAGACAACCTTTGAAAATATAATCTGGTATATTTGATATAATGTCAGTTTTAGAAGCAGATATACGTTTACCGCAATCAAGGAGTTGTTGAGCAGAAATAGAAGTAAAAGTAAAAATTTTGTTTATAAACTGCCAACAAGATTCGACTAATTTATCGTCCCCAGTAAACTCTCCATCATTGTTCATATTTGAAGAAAAAGTTTGCGCAACTTGGTCAGAGATATCAGGGTCAAAGTAATCAGGGCAAGAAGCTTTGGTAGCAGACAAACGTTTGGCAATGTCCCAGAACAGGCAAGGCGAAGCCCTAACATTCGATTCTAAACAGTTAAAATACAAAGTTCTATCAAGGGCCCAGTTCGTTTTAAATATCCTGAGAACATTAGCAAACTTAACGTAATCTGCCGGTAATTTCGAAAGTTTATAAATTTTATGTAGTCGTTGTTTCAACTTCCAGAGATGGCGGGTATTAGCTGAAACTCAAAAGGGAAAACGAACTTGTTGTTTAAAAAAAGTCCTACCACCAGCAATATTATTTCGATTATTACAAGTATTATACGGAATAAACTCAATGACCGCTTCTTTAATAACCGAAACTATACTATCCCAAATACGGTTAACATCAGAGAGTGATAAAACGTCATAATAATAATAATAATAATAATAATAATAATAATTCCAGAAATTTAATCAAGGCCATCAATGCTTATGCCACGCCAATACTCTCCTACTCCTTTGGAGTCATACAGTGGACACACACAGATCTTGAGGGACTTGAAAGGAAACAACGTAAACTGCTTACAAAGCACAGAAAGCACCATCCACACGCAGCTATTGAAAGACTCACCCTGCCTCGTTCAGAGGGAGGCAGAGGTCTTATTGACATAACAGATCTACACCAGAAACAGACTCAGTCACTCAGAGAATTCTTTCACTCTAAACAACACACATCACCATTACACAAAGCAGTCTGCATGGCTGATACAAAATACACACCTCTGAATCTGAACAGCATGCAGAACACCCATAACATTCCTACAACATGCACTAAACTTCAATCATGGCTCGGAAAGCAACTCCACGGTAGACATCCTTCTGACCTCAACCAGCCACACGTCGACAAAAAAGCGTCGAACTTTTGGTTGAGTGAAGGGAGTCTCTTTGGGGAAACTGAAGGAACCATGATTGCCATACAAGACCAGATTATTAACACTAAAAGCTACAGAAAACATATTATCAAAGAATCGACTGACGGGTCTTGCAGGAAATGCCATATCGCAAAGGAAACCATCCAACACGTCATATCCAGTTGCAAAATACTCACGCAGACAGATTATTTGCACAGACATAACCAGGTAGCCAACATCATACATCAACATCTAGCTAAGATACACAAGCTAAGGGACATTCACACTCCTTACTATAAATATATCCCCGACACTGTCTTAGAGAACACCACACATAAACTATATTTTGACAGAGCTGTAATCACTGACAAAACTATCCCTCATAACAGACCAGACATTACACTAGTAGATAAGCAAAACAAAGTGACTTACATAATTGATATTTCCATCCCCAATACACACAATTTACAAAAGACATACACTGACAAAATCACTAAATATACGGATCTTGCACACGAAATAAAACGCCTTTGGGGAGTTAACAGAGTACACATTGTTCCTATCGTTCTTTCTGCCACTGGGGTTATTCCACACTCGTTACACAAAAGCCTGTCAACACTAAATTTAAATCCACACTTATACAAAACTTTACAGAAAGCCACAATTCTAAACACCTGTCACATAGTAAGGAAATTCCTACACCCAAACATCAATACTCCCACGAGTGCATAACTTTCCCTACCTCGCATTTGAGTCCCTTTGGCTTTGGCCCTCTTTTGGGTCCGCCTCTGGGATTGGCTTCCGGACTTGATCCGAGTTTGGTTTCTCCAAACAATGACAATAATAAACCGGAAGATGAGGCCCTATGTTGCCCCCCAACAGGCCAAAAGCCCAAAACGGGGTTAATGATACATATAAAATAGACTAATAAAGAAATAAAAAGATAATAGGAATGTTATAATAATAATAATAATAATAATAATAATAATAATAATAA
>JAHWFO010101667.1:832128-844931 GCA_023313115.1 Rhysida immarginata | reverse complement strand
GATAAGTAACAACAGGGATAAAACCCACAAGAAAACTGGGAAGCCGAACCCGAAGTTGTCACAAAAAAAAACAAAAAAAAAAAAAACAAAGAAAAAAACACATGCACTTGAACACCAAGAACAAAAAACATCAAACACACACACACACACACACATTCACGCAGGCAAAAAACTAAATAGTTCCAAAAAAGGAACAGCGTTTATCAAAAAATATATCCAAGTGGGGGAAGGACTTATTGAGAATATCTACTAGTTTGTATGCAGGACCAAAGTTCATAACATTCGTCCTTCTTTTCCCCCAAAAAATTAAAGGTTGACGGGATCTATTGGAATTCGGAACCCGAAAGCCAATAAGATCGAGAGTTTGAGGAGAAAAAATACTCCCATTAATTATCTTTAACAAAATTTTAAGTAATATTTTATTAAAAATGAATTGCAAATTAAATAATGAGGCCAGGGAGGCGGAGTCTGTGATTTTCTCAGTACAACGAAGAAAACGATAAAAACTCAGCAGCTTCACTTGTAGATGGTCAAATAACTGAGTACTGCCCGAAAACCAAATCCATGGGGCGTACATAATCTTAGATAAAACAAAAGATTTATATAACATAAGAAACGTGTCTTGTCTCCTAAAGAAACCAGCAAGACGCTTGATAAAGAGTCAAGATGGTTTCCACTAACAAAAAGTCAAGATGATCGGAGAAATTTAATTTTGAATTAAAAATCACACCGAGATCCTTAATCGACGTTCTGCGCTGAATAGAACTGGCCTTCAAAGTATAGTCGTAATAATAGTTAATGACTTTTCTAGAATACGTTAGACAGAAGGATTTTGATACATTTAGTGAAAGGCCGTTCAATTCTGCTCAACGAGCAACAGAATCCAGCGCCGAAGACAGTTCGAGTCAGTCATCCCAGCAATGAATAACAGAAAACAGTTTCAGATCATCTGCGTATAACAAATACTTGACCTGCAGATCGACAAAATTCAATACTAAATCAGCAATAAAGATGTTAAAAAGCACCGGGCCCAAAGGAGAACCTTGAGGGACACCGCTGCGAATTCTACCAGTAATAATAATAATAATAATAATAATGTACAAGAAATCAGGGCCCATCCCCAACAGACGAAAAGTCCAAAAACGGCAGAGGCGCTAACAAAGAAAAAGAAAGAGAAAAAGAAGGGATTAAAAAAGATAAGTTTATACATCATGAAAAATATCTGCAGCGCTATTTTGATAATTAAAAGCAGGATCCGTCTTGACAAGATTAGTTTGGTATTTATTTATAAAAATTATCGTTTGTTGGTTTCTCTTGGAAACTGGGATGCAAATCCCTATTAATTCGAGGGTTCGGGAAGCCCATAGTCGTCCATTAAAAACATCAATTAAAATATTCGTAAACAGATTATTATTAATTTGCTGAAAATTAAAACATTTCTTTGCTAAGACATCGTCGGAGAATAGAAACCTTCTAATTAAAAAAGTCTTAAAATTATCTAATTTTAATTCTAAAGGAAAAATTCTGAGTCAAACCAGAAAACCAGATCCACGCACCATATAAAATTTTAGATAGAACTATGGTGCTAAATAAATTTAGGAAAGTATGTGGTATAGCAATAATTCCTAGCCTTTTGCTAATGTCCAGCAGTAGCGCATATAGATGTTTAGGTAAACGGGAGAGCTTTGAAAAATGATTCCAAGATCCTTAACTTTGTCTTGGTGCGCCAAAATCCAATAATAATAATTGTAATAATATTTAATAATAATAACAATAATAATAATAATAATAATAATAATAATAATAATAATATAGACAAGCCAGAGGGGTAAAAAACCCATGCTGTCCCTCAACAGGCAAAAAAACAAAAAGGGGTTAGTGAAAATACATATAAAAGAGACAAAAAATAGGAGAAAAAAGAGAAAAGAAGAATTATGAAATTAAGGGAAGATGCACGTCGTTAGAAATCAAAAGACTGATATCATGAAAATTATCTAAGTAATTAGAAACAACTTTATTAACAGGATTAATCCGTGAAATAAATGTTTTCCATTTATACGAGTGAGCAAGAGCATAGCCCCTTCGAGTCAATCTTAAGCTTTGAAAATTAAAAAAAATTACTAAAGGCTCGACACTTAGCTTACCGTGGAAAACAGCTACAAGAATGTTAAAAATGAATTACTAATAATGCGAGCAATATTAAAAACATTTTGAATATGATTAGACGTTAAAGGCATCTGTGTACCAAAATTCGTCATTAAAAAAGCTTTGAAATTAAGACATTTACCTGTATTTTGTATAAGGCTTGCAGACAAGCTCCAAACCAAATCCAAGCGCAATAAATTATCTTAAGTATCACTAAGGCCTTAAACAAAATTAAAAATGTTTTTATATCCGTAAAAATATGGATCAAACCAATACGGCATAAGATGTCCAAGTAAATTTGATCTAAATGGTTAAAGAAAGAACAATTATAGGAAAAAATCACTCCTTAAGCTCCTAATCCTAGCCAAAACACTATCGTTAAAAGAGTAATTAAAAATAAAAGGTAGAGCGATTAAATGACATTACCAAAGATTTAGAAGCATTTAGTACATCTAGACCAATGATACACTAGACTCAAAGCCTCCTGCAGAATTCAAGCTCAAGGCAGGAATTCCAGTCATTAATAGCACGAAAGAGTTTGACATCGTCTGCATAAATAATAATTTTTGTATGAAGGTGCGATAGAACATAAGATCGGCAAGGAATGTATTAAATAAGAGGGGACCCAGTGGTGACCCCTGCGGAACACCGCTCTTAATAGGTAAGGAGGGTGGAAGTCTGAAAGTCCTTCCCGTGACATATTTATAAACCAGTCAATAGCAGGCGAGTCCAGACCAGTATGTCTCAATTTAATTAAAAGCAAAGGAATATTAACTTTATCAAACGCTTTCGAAAAATCTAAAAATAGTGTGTCAACCTGTTCCCGATTATCCAAGTGATGAGTAATAAAATGCAAAAATATTGCAAGATTAGTTTGTGTATTCTTCCTTGGACGGAAGCCGTGCTGAGCGCCAGGAAGATACCGGTCAACATGTTGAGACAGATGGTCAGCAACTAGAGTCTCCAATAACTTTGCTGTAAACAGAATTATCGTAATCGGGCGGTACGCTGGTTTAGCAGAAGGCTCCGTCTCTTTGGGAATAGGCCGAATTGCCACATTTTTCCACACGGCAGAATAATGGCCGGTGCTAAGGGAGACATTGAACAGGTGAGTTAAAGAAGTTATAAAAGCTAATATACAGCCTTTAAAGATATAATCGGGAATATCAGGAGAGGTACAGATCTTCGAGGCCGATAACTTCCGAGCGCGATCAAGAATTTGCTGGACTGACAAGAGATTGAAAATCAAAATCCTTATCGATAGCATTCCAACACTCAGCAAGAGTATCTTCATCGACGCTAATTTTCACATCGTTATTCATGTTAGAGCAAGGGATCGCGCAAGTTCGGATAATGCGGCAGGATCTAACTGTTTCTTATTGGTTTTACTGCGATTTAAGCATTTCCTGGCAATATCCCAGAAGATAGTAAGATTATTTTTCATCTGATCTTCTAGAAGTTTAAAGAATTTAAGACGATCATTAACCCAGGTGCGCTTAAAGTCTCTTCTACCGGCAACAAATGATAGGTCATAATCATGAGACAGAGACATTTTACACTTTTCTCTTTGTTGCTCTTTAAAGCCCAGACAGAACGTGTATGCTTGAAATTTCCATTGGACTACTATCACTTACAAGGGAATCCCTCGAACATGTATGTCACAGATTTCTGCCAAATTGAAATATGTTACTCATCTGAAGCTACTATAGATGCTTGCAAAATAAGAGGGTGCGAAATTGTGTTTCTTTCAAAATAAACCGCGAAAACGAAAAAATTTCAGCATACATAGCCATACAATGACTCCATTGTTAAAGCGGTTAGGCTATGTGGGGTTTCCTTGTTAGTATAAAGAAATAAGTGGACGTCTAGAGTGATACGGATAGTCAAGCGTTGAGCTATTTTTCCAAGTAATCCAAACGGGGAAAGTCGGCGATGAGCTATCTTTCCTCACCACATTATTGGCTTGTGGCTTAGACAATGGAGCAGCCTCTGAAATTGCAGTCCTGATGACAGCCAGGATGTCGTTCCAAATCTCGTCCACACCCACCGATTGTAAAATCCTAGCCCAGTCATTATCAGCAGCTCTACAGTAAAGACTCTGACAGGCACAGCTCTTAAAATTATAGCATGAATCTCTGGGAGCGATAAACATCTCTAAACAATCTTTAAAATAGACAAGCAAAGGAGGATGATAAATTCGGTTTAACAAGGGGCGAATTAGCAAAAGTTGCACGCAAGTCTAGATTGGTGAAAATTTTATCCAAGTTATCACCATACCATATAATACACAGTTGATTAATGCTGATCAAATTAACTGTCTAGCCCAATTACTAACAATCAATTTCCTAGACTTAGAATAGTAGGCGTGATTGTCATAAATTTTAAAATCAGAAAATTTAAAATGGCTCACAATGATGGAATCAGAGGGTGGATGGGCAGAAAAAAACTCCGACACCTCCTCCAAGAAGCATTCTAATTCATTGTTGCGCAAGAGGGAATGCATATACACATTCATTATGATTAAAGATTCAAATAGACCACTAGACCTCCGACTAGCTATTTCGACAGCAACAGCAACAATACAAGAGACGGAGGTGACAAACTGACAATCTTTGGCTCTAACAGAAGCAATCAAAACGCCCCCGCCACGCTCTTTAATAGCTGTCTCTCCTAAACACATTAAATCCATGTCAAAGTCAAATTGATCCGTTAAGCCAGGTCTCAGTTAAACAAAATAGAAGCTGGGGATCTTAGAGAGATCTTAGTTCGCAGACCGCGAACGTTTTGATAATAAATAGCATTAACCTTTAGGAGTAATAGAGCCCTCCTCCTGGTCAAGAGTATCTGCACCCCACCTTCCCCAAACTAGAAGATGTGCGAACTGGGACCGAGCCATTCCCATCATGGGACGAGTCAATTTGATTATCATAAAGCTTGCCAAGAAACTTAGAAATCAGCACTCTCTCAGGCCAAATAGTGGAACTAAATAAATAATCAGTCTTTTTCAATTACCCAAAGTAAATAGGTCTGGAATTTGGTTTTAAAGTTTGACACATCTATGCAATTTAATCGAAGGACAGATATCGGCAACGAAATCACAGACCTGTTTTACAATAATAATAAATCTTGTATCCGGATCAGATTACATCCCGACATTCCGGATAAAGAATTTCCACTATATTAAAAGTAACGAGTTTTGGTGTACGAGTTCATAGTTTGTTAGGCCAATTCCTACCTCACATAGAAATATTGTTGCATTTTCATTTATTAAGAAATATAAAATAGACGACATCCCAGCAGTGGAGAGCATTGGAATGTAGGCTATCCAGTTTCGAGGTTGCCAGGTGAGGCCTCTAGTCCCGATGTGAGAATTGAGGTTCGTTAATCCCAGATTCATTAATAAATGACCAAATAGTTTAACAACTAAAGAAAACAATCACCGGAAAATATAAATATAATTTTTTCCATTTACACTATGTTTTGACATTTTTCATACAAAGCTTTCTATGCAAACTGAGTTCCTACTGGACACTCGCTACTTTTCTTTTAAGAGTGGGCGGGGGGAGGGGTAATCCTAAAAAACACCAAAGTTATTTAGCCTGATTCTTTTATATCAAAAAAATATTGGATTTTAAGCTAATATTAGATTTGAACACTTAACTGCTTTTTCTTTTCTTTTTAGTTGCGACTATTGAATACATTTTCACCATTCTAGTAGGGATATTATTGGCTGCCGCTACAATATGCCTCATAGTTGGAATCAAAAAGGTGAAATAGACGTTTACTTTACTGGTTATGAATTTTATAAACCAAAGAAATTTCTTCTACAGAGCGAGGTTCAGCAACTATCTAAATCTACATACAGTACGTGTTGAAAGATGATTAATGTAATTTCAAATTATTGTATAACTTTTCTTTTATAATTGCGAAGGATTTTCAATAAGTAATGCAACTGATTTTGTTTTTCTCTATCAATTTTTGTTGGAAAAATAAAATGTGCAGCACACTTTAATCTTCCCGTACTTGCTCCTGTAGTTTCATCGTCTTCCACTAGTTAGCAACGAAACAGCTAGCTTTCAAGGTGGAGTTTTGTGAGTGAGGTGCGCTACAAACGAATCGCCAATTGAATTTCTTTTGGAGGAAAAGGGAACAGTCAAGTAACAGAGACTTGACAGTCGATATAAGAACTGAGTCTTTGGGTGCAGCGTCTTTCAAGGACCAAGACTAGAAGAGTGTTACCATACAGAAATACGCGTTTTCATATCTAGGCACAAAAGGTCATAGACTTGAATGGAGATTAGGCCAAAAAATAGGTTTTTTGAACACAAAGAATTGGGACGCTAGGTGATATAATTAACGCTTTAACAAAGCAAACGTGATTTGAGAAATAAAATGTGCTGCATTACTTATCACAGTAAGCACGTAAAACTGTTATGATAACTTGGTTGCCGATCTTTGGTATAATTGCAACCCACTTAAATATTGTTTGTAGGATAGTGCCTCTACCTTTACAAGAATTAAATTTAAATTTCGTTTCACTTGCATTTTTCGTAATAAATGTTAATAAAAAGCTTATTTTCTGTCCAGAGAGTCGAGGTTTTGATGAAGGTTTATATAATTTGTTTCGGATGTGCAATCATATGTGCAATTATCGCCTTCATTTTTGCAATGCTGATATCGGTAAGTGCTGTTCTTGTGTCATTTTCCTCGTGTAGTAGTTTAAAGCCGTGCGAATAATGGCCCGGATTTACAAAAACGTCGTTACTAACGACGTCCTACCGTAATGATGTCGGTAAATAAATAAATAAATAAATAAATTTACGATTTGTCTTAAATGCAATTTAAAAAGAAATAAGTGAAACTTCTAATCCACAAAGAATAAAATTGAAATACGTATTTCGGATATCAGGTACCCATCTTCAGCAGGAAAGACAAAGGTAAGAAGAAAGAAGAAAATAATACCTTAAAACTAGAAATAAACTAGGGGGGACAAGTTGCCAAGAATATCTTCCATTGGTTAAGCGAAATGTTTATTAACGACTTATGAACAAGAGTTAAAACAATGGGTCAATGAAACAAGAGGAAACATCTTGCTAATAGGGGGAGGGGAAGTAGTCTTCTCATTGGTTAGTTACTTCCTCTCCTCCTACTATCAAGATGTTTCCCTTTGGGCTTCCTCTTGTTTCATTGACCCATTGTTTTAACCTTTATCCATGACCCATTAATATCTCTTTCGCTTAACCAATGGGAGATAATTCTTGGCAATTTGCCCCCCTCCCCCGCCCAGTCTATATATTTTCTAGCATTAAGGTTTTATTTTCTATTTTCTTTTTTCTTTCCCGCTGAAGACGGGTACCTGGTAACCGAAATACGTATCTAGTATTTCAATTTTATTCTTTGTGGATTTGAGGTTTTCTCTTTTTGGTTGTTCCATTCCAGAGTATTTGCTTAATTTTTGTTAAATGCATCGTTAGCCTTCTTAAACATAACGACTACTCGACTGATTTAGAGAGTAGGGAAATGACGTCTTTGTTTGCTTGAAAACAGCCAATAAGAATCTTGACTACAGCAGAAGTAAGGTAAATGAAGAAAGATCGAAAGCGAAAGCAACAATTTACTTCTTCGGAATTACAGTTGATGACTACGAAAAAAATAATAAAAGAACTTTTTCTAGAAAATATTAAGTGCAGTGCTAAAAAATAGAAATTATTTTTATGAAAATATCAAATGCTGATAAAGAAGCATATGATAAAGAAATTTATTCAGAAGTCAATAACGTTTGAGTAAGTACGACAATTTGCTCTTCTATTTATACATCGACTCAGCCTCTCGGTCAGTTGAAAAATCACATCCGTAGAAAATCTACAGTAACGAATATGTTAGATCACTGGTATTTTCATCAATGCTAAGTCGCTTTAATCGAAACATTAGAATACGACCTCTTTCTTCATTGTGTCGTTATAGCGTCGTTTTAAATTTTCTGTAACGACGCTATAACGACAGCTCTGAGAAAGTCGTTAGTTAACAACGCTAATTAACGACGTTTTCCCTTGGGATAGGTTTTGTGAATAGCAATAAATGTCTTTAAAAGTCGCAAACGAAGAAATGTTGTCTGTAAGTCGCAAATGACGCTTTGTGAATCTGGGCCAACATTCGCACAGAAAAGAATCCTGATGTTAGATTTGGCGGATCTGCCTAGTATTATGTATCAACCCAGTTGATGGCTGGAATATGGGAAAGGATAAACAGTCTGACTCAAAATATAATCTCAACAACCAATGGCGTAGCCTAAAATTCCTCTAAGGCGGTGGTTCCCAAACTTTTTCGACTCGCAAACCACTTTCACAAAGCTTTGACAAGGAACACTTACGAAGGTGTAAATCACCGATTTTCACCATTTTTTTTTACTGAGAGAAAACACCAATATTAGCCCGGAGTTTAATTTGTAGCGGCCTCTTTTCAATATTTTTTCAGATAAAAAAGTAATAAATAGTTAATAAATACAACTGAAAAATAAAATAATAATTAACAAATAACAAAATAATAAATATATAAGTATAATCAAAATAAAACTAAAAAATCAAATAAAGAGCTGACGTTTCGGATAGAGCCTATCCTTTATCAAAGCAAAAAAGGATAATTCTCTAAAAGCAAAGAGAATATTAGAGAATTATCCTAAAGTTATGAAATTAGTACTAACGGACGGGTTTATATATAGTTTGCATGGGGAATAGTAAGGCGTTATTGGCTGACAAACAAGAGAACAAATGAGATTAATTAGACGAACTGTTGGGATAGGACAAGACGGAGGACAAATAGGAAATAATAAGGGGGCGGCGAGAAAAATGTAATAGGATGAAACATATGAAAGTGAAATATAAAAACGTTTAGGAATGATAGGGTGCCTAGCAAAAAGATTACGTAAAATTATTCCTGATTATTAGTAGACAAAAAAGGGGGGCTGTCATGAAAGAATATTATTGACATTGTTCAAAAGTATCGATTTTATGATTCCCTGACTGTACTCGGTTTAAAAAATAAAAATTCCCTGACCATTCCCGGTCGCTAGTCACCCTGTAAAAAAGTCCCACATGTAAAAGCAACGGATCAAAAGTAAAAAGATATGAAAGGACATTGAAGAACATTGAAAAGAATAGATAAAAGATAAGAAGAAGAAAAGGCCCCATAGGGCTTGCGACAAATTAAGGAATAGCTGAAGTTGGAAGGGGACATGGGAAAGGTAATGAGGGAATGGTGCCTTTGCTAAGGTTAATGCCATTAGGGGTGAGGGAATTAAATTTCCAAATAAGAAAAGACTCGAATTGCTTTCTCTCTTTTTTGCTATGGAAGTTACTACGAAGAATATAAATGCTGATGGCCTGTAAAGAGTGACCAGGGGAATTAAAGTGTTTAGCGACAGGGGTGTCAGCATTGCTAAGAATATCAAACTTATGCCCGGCAAATCTGGAGCGTATGGTATTGCCTGTCTCTCCAACGTACTGTTTCTGGCATACTTTGCAATGTAACAGGTAAATTAAGTTGTGAGAAGTGCAGGTCAGGTTCTGGTTAATCTTGAAAGTAAAGGAGGAGGCACTGCTGGAAATGGAAGTAGCAGGGTTAAGAAAATGACAAACACCGCAACGCTTTGTATTGCAAGGAGAACATCCCTTAGTGGAAGTACGTGGTTTGGTAATAGCAGCATGGACCAGAATATCTTTAAAATTAATTGTCCGTTTAAAAGAAACTTTTGGTGGTTCTGGTAGAATGGAGTGGAGAAGAGGAGAATTGTCAATAATATGTTGATATTTCCTTAGGACATTTTTAATACTATTGAGGGTTGGATGATAAGGAAGAACTAATGTAGGTGTTGTCATGGCTGGAGAAGGTTTGGGGTTGTTGTTAGAACGAGAATTGCGATGTTTATAGATAGAGGCGCGTATGACAGATTTGGGGTAGCCTCTTGCTTTAAGGGAGTGGGTAAGGGCATTAGCATGGAAGTCCTTGTCAGGCTGATTAGTGCATATTCTATGGATGCGAGTTAACTGACCTCTCTGATAACTGATAAAAAAGTAATCAAATAGTCAAAATTTGGCGCGTAATTTCAAAATAGGGAAGGTTTATTGTTTCCATGGATGGAGACTGAAAAACTTTAAAAACTTTTTTTTTGAAGTATAAATTGAGGAAATACTGCCACAACAAGTTTTTGTAATTTGGTAGATATAAATTTTAATTTATCAAATAGCTAAAATAGATGCATAATGCTTGTAAATTTAAATTTACACAATTATGTAAACACTGTTAGAAAAGTTATAAATTTGATTTATTTTTGCTATAAACCCTTGCAAATTTTATAGTACATAATCTTCACAAAAATGAAACATCACGAAAAAGTGATTGAAACAAAGACTTTTTACACTATCCACATGTAATGAAATTAACTTCATTACAATTGTTATAAACACACTCTTGTACATCATCTCTAAAATAAAAGTATGTACAATTTTCAAACAGTGATAGTCTTTCATCAGTATAACCACATTTGAACCATGCATATTTGAACATTTTTGGAAATCGAGTACTTGAAACTGATTATGGATCAGTGATTGCAATTTAATTATATTATTTCGTTGATGCAAACTGAAATCAATTTTCCAGTCAAGTACTCTATCTGAAAATAACCTTACAAAATGTTTCCACATTTTGGAACAATAAACGGCGTGGTGAGCTTTGAAATGATGTTTATTGTTGAGTTTTACATCATTAACTGATGCCCTATAGTTATAGCCTGTCCAAAAGCCTACAAGTAAAATACTGTTTTCACTAACTGACGGAAAATAAATTTCTTCAAAACATGCTTTAAGTTGATTTTTTGTTAATTTCCCCGAATTTGAAGCCATCAAGCAGATGTTGGGAGCCTGAAACAGTTTTTCTTCGACGCGAGCTCCAATTTCTCGCAGAACCAAAAGCTAAGGAGAATGAAGCTTTCCATCAAGCGATATGAATGCGTTGTTGATGATTTCGATTGCACTTTACCATGAATTGTTTTAGTTCCTCGTATATGTAGTGTTCGACCTGAATGTATTTCTAATTGAAACCCAGCTTGATCGGTATTGAATTTGAGAAGCATCGAAATTAAGGAACTGTTGACGGCATGCTTGCACAAACAAATTTGCACTATTTACTACTTGATCATTTTCAAAATGACCTTTTAAATGTGTAGTTACAAAGTTTATTTTTCGTGAAATAATGTTATTGGTTTTTTTTTTTGTTGTTGTTTTTTTTTTTTTCAATTTATGTAACCAGGCTTTTGAGGCTTTAAATGTGTTTAGGTCTAGTTTACGAGCAAAATCTAATGCCCACCTCTTCAGATCTGTCATGAATAATGAAGTTTAGGTTTTTAGCATTGCCAAACTCATGTAAAATTTGTCGAAGCTGTTTGAATTTCTCAATTTTTGAAGTGCGTGTTAGTTGCGTTCTCCATCTAAACAATTGAGTGACGGATCTTACTCGTTTAAATCTATGTGAACACGACGTAGGCTCAGATGCGAAGTAGTTTTACTGCTTTCCCAGAACTTTACTGTTTTTTTCTTATATGAACTGGAAATTGGTTCTAGCAGTTTGGGTTCCTTCAAATATGATTCTCTACTCGTTTCTGGCGATGATGATTGAATGATGATGCTTCAGAAGCGTCATTCTCTTCATTAGATTCAGCTGCCTCGTGAACATTGTTATCCTTAAATTGTAAATCTTCAAATTCTTCCAAATTGTAGTTTGGAGCTCGTAGACAGTTTTGAATTATTTCTTGCAAATAAAAATTTTTGGTTGTTTAATTACCATGACAAAAAAATTAATGAAAAACATGATTTAAAATGATAAATGATTTAAAGTTTTTAGAAATGGTATTATGCTACTGCACATGATATTAAATATGAAAAAATCTAGCAAGGAAATATAATAAAAATAAGTTTTACTATTCACGTGTTAGATGATTTTTTAATTCAATATCATGAATTGTTACAGGAGTTGCAACATGTCCCTGAGCAACAACTTCGTCGTTTACTAGTTGTACTACGTTCAATGGATTTATTGATACCATTATGTTTTATGTTCAAAATAAATTACAGGTCCAACATATCTGATTTTTTAATGCTGTAATGAAAAACTATATTTTCAAAATTTTTGCTTCTGGTTTCCCCTCGCACTAACATGGAAGTATCCAAGTATTAGATTTTGACGCGAAAATGTAAAAAAGTTTATGATTTTTTTATCTAGAAAAATACTGAAAAGGGGCCGCTACAAATTAAACTGTGGGTAAATAATGATATTATCTCTCAGTAAAAATAAAAAATGGTGAAAATCGGCGATTTACACCTTCGTGAGTGTTGCTTGTGAGTTGTGCGAATCGGGAGCCCGACAATTGGGTGGATGACAATTCGGTGGACGACATTTGGGTGAACGACAATTCGGTGGACGCGACAATTGGGTGAACGTCAATTCGGTGGACGCGACAATTCGGTGAACGACGATTCGGTGGACGACGATTCGGTGAACGACGATTCGGTGAACGTCAATTCGGTGGACGTCAATTGGGTGGACGCGACAATTGGGTGAACGTCAATTGGGTGGACGCGACAATTGGGTGGACGTCAATTGGGTGG
>JAHWFO010101667.1:772166-812128 GCA_023313115.1 Rhysida immarginata | reverse complement strand
CATTTTTTTTTTATTTACTCAGAAATTTCAATTTAAGTTCATTTTTTAAATTATATGATTTGTTCCATAGGTAAATTGTTTTAATTTTCTTCGGCCATAATTTTTCTATGTTTATTAGAATTTTCCCGGATTTATAAGAAACAGCAATCAATAATTCATAACCAGTATATCTTAACAACAACAACAGCAACGTTAAAATCAGAATATTAAACATTTTTACTTCCAGTGTTAACAGAAAGTAAACCTAATGATTCGACTTCATTGCCTTTGCCTTGTTTCTTGGGAGAAAGTGCATTTCACGACGATTTCTTTTTCTTTTTTTTTAAAGATTTAAACGTAAATACGTCTTAAACAGAAGAGCACCTGCAATGTGAAATTTAATAATTAGAATATTTTACAGTAAACAAGACCATTTTAATAAAAAGCATATCAGGAAATATCTAAAAAAGTGCTTAAGTGTAAAACGCATTGAGCAAATTTTCAATTTTTCTTAGGAAAAAAACTTTAGGGTTCATCTATTTAGATTGGAAATCACTGCTTACATAATTTATAGATTTCATACTAACTTAGAACATATTGTTAGAGTGTTGGCCCTGTATTGGATTGGGCAAGTGGATATTGGTCGACGTTGAACTAATTTGCTTATGGTAATTTAGATCGTGAGAGGAAATAGCTTGATTCCCAAAAATTTCAACAGGTGGCGGATGATCCATAGGCATAGTGGTCCTTTTGACAGCTTCAAATCTACATTTCTGTACAACAGAGCTTTCATCTTGGAATGGGGTCCGATGGTAAAGGGTTGCTTCGAGCCAAGCGCCTGTTGTGGTCACTGTACACGGGCATTTAGATGAAACATCCTCACTAGACTTGAACATTTCTTCAGCTGAATTGGCATGAAGCATCTTGCCCTGATAAGAAATAAAAATTTCACTGAATGAAGAAAGTGAAAATATCTTTGAAAAAGTTATCCTGTTCAGTGGAAAATACAGCATATACAAGCAAAACGGCAATAAAAGGAAATTACTACGACATAGGTAGTTGGTTTCCATAATCATTTGTAATTTTTCTCAGAGAACCTACTGATTTCTAAGAAATCTCGTTGGCACAGTGTTAACTTTTGCAAAGAAGTAAGGGCAGTGTTTAAATTTTAATCTCTTTGATATACCTATGATCAGATAAATGTTGTGCAGTGGAAGACTGTTACCTGATCATTTGTAGTGGGAAAATAATCGTAAGTTGACGGATGCATAATGTCTTTTTTCAATTCACAGGCATTACTTGCATTTTCTTTAGATAAGATCATGGCGTCGTTGGCTTTTTCCATTACAGATGCATTCCCCCAGTTTGTTCCATAACCGCTGGAGTACAGTTTCATTTGCCTGTCCAAGAAAAGAAAAAGGGCTGTAACCAATAGGCCAAAGGCAAGCCATCAGAAATTAGAAACAGTCCTGTTATTTTATTATTTGACAGTGTCATTTTTACTCATTCGTCAATGCAACTGTATTTAAATCGGTCATCTTTGGAGATTCAGGAACAGGGGGAGAGAACATTCTTTCCTGAAACCGCTCATTAATCGGTAAGCGTGCATTTGCATCATCAGTGTTATTAAAAGTCTGCCAATCACCGAATTGGAAATCTAAAAACAGAGAAACTTGTTAAAAATTCAAAATTCATACATCTTTAATGAGTGAAAATGTGTCTTTCAGAAACATGTTAAAGCTCAGTATTTAATGGTATCCTAAATCTTAAAATTAATGACTGAAACTGAAAATAACCCTTAGGTAAATTACGTAGCTGTTTATTAAGTACCGAAAGGTGCTTTATGCTTTCAGTGTGGGGAAACGTGTCTGTCTGTCTGTCTCTAACTCCTCCGAGGCTATGAATGATTTTCAAAATCTGTTTTCGTCAGTCGATGAATATGGTTCATGGCACGAACCAATCACAAATATTATCTAAATCGGTTCATTGGCACGTGCACAAATGGTACCTTCACGATCCCACCTAGCAATTTTCAATGGAGAGATATATTAAATAATATATCAAACAAATCGTAATGACGAGATAGAAGTGGTTATTCATTTACTATTTTCGCCAATTGAAATGAACCATTTTGAAAATGGTTGAAATCGAAACAATGGCACATGCTCTAATGGTACCCTGATGACACCCTCAAAAATTTTCAATGATAAGATATGGCATGTAATATATCAAACAAATTGGGATGATACATCATGAATGAATATAATGTAAAATTAATGATAGTCGAAATTGTCTCCAAGGAACCTGGTTCACTGGAACTTTCACTGCTAAAATATGGCATGTAATATATCAAACAACTTGGAATGATGTGTCATGTATGAAAATAATGTAAAATTAGTGGTAGACGAAATTGGTAAGGTTTAATGGCATCTTTATGGTCCATTAGACACTTACAATGTTAACATTGGGCGGTTTAAAAATATGGTTCCAGGAATGGTTTAGTTTAACCTTTCGGTACTTGGTTATGTCATTCCTTAATGGTTTATTACGTTATGGTATTGAAAATTAAATTCCATCCCATTAATTATTTCTATAAAAACCGATCTTTAAACAACAAATAAATCCAAAAACTAAACAAAAAAAAATTAAAAATCCAAAACGCCAGAATAGATAACGTGAAATCAGAATTTTCTATTTGTTACAAGATGCAAATTATGCAGTTTGGTGTTTCAACTTCATTATGTGATAAAATATTCATTTTCTTAGAAAAAAAAATTCAAAGCGATTCTATTACATTACTCTGGTTTCTAGGACAATTGCCCCCTGGATAATTACTCCCAAATTGTCTCCGACATGTGCTCTAATGAAATAAATGTTTTAAAAATTTAATTTTGTTTTTATTTTTCACATTGGCCGATCAATACCTAAGGGTAGTGGCCTATGTTTTCCTTTCCCCGGATACCGCGATTACTTTAGAATGTGGAGTGAAGTGCGCGGATATGTTGCACTTAGATCACCTCACAGGTATTCTAAAAACGAGAATAAATTAAGCAATAACAAATAAAAAAAGTATTCGGAATTAGCAAAAAAAGTGTCTGAGCTAAATGACAGGACTCCTCTGAAAAGTTAATTTTCTTTTATACGAAATGAGTCGTGAAATTATTACGAGATTGACGTTGCGCCTCGAACCAAAGGGGAAACGCTGCATAAAGCTACCGACGAGTCCACCTTTCGAGGAGATGGAGCAGAGCGAATTGCATATTATGTACCCAGTGCTAAATTTCCTCCTTTAAATAACTGAACGGCAAGCTCATGATACATTGATGATATATGTAATACCATTGCAGTATGTTCACTACTTTGATGCCTTTAAAAATATGGTTGGTTGGTTTATTAGAAATTGTGGCGTCGACTACTAAGGTCATTTTGCGCCTTTTACACAAGTTATATCTGTACGCAGCCCGGGACAAACGAAAACATCCCATGCCTATGGCGGGATTCGAACCCACGACCAGGTGGACTCGAGAACTAGAAAGCCTACGCCCTAGCCCTCGCGGCCACCTGGCTTACAAATATGGCGACTTGTCATATCCAAGACCACTATCCACAATTTCATATTTTTTGGACAAGATAATAAACGAGTTAATAAATATAGCCAAACGCCAATTAAATATTCTCTAGCAAAGCTTTAAAAAAATAAAAAATGAAGTTTTATAAATACAAATTATCTAAAAAAATTTAATTTTAATAAGATAAATGAAACCAACCTAGATAAAAATGAATAACTGAAATCCAATGAAAATTGGTTTTCATTAAATTTGTTATTAATTATATCTACAGTGTGTAGAGGTTCGACTTATTTTATTAAAACTAGATATTTATTTCGACGGTATTTTAGAAAGCATCTCTATCCTATACTAACTACTGTATTAGAAATTTTAAAATGATACTTGTACATTCTCCACCGATGAGCCATTACATTATGACCACCCGTTTAATACGACATAGGACCACTTTGACCCGCAAAACCACGGACACGCGGTGAGCATTGACTCGGTCTGAGGTTACTGGTACCAGGCGCTCACCAGCTGGTCCTCCGGTTCCCGTACTTTGCGAGGTGGTCGTGCGGCAGCACGAATCCGTTTATCCAGGTCGAACCACAAATACTCTATTGTCAGGGGAATTTGGAGGCAAACGCATGACTTCAAAATTAGTAGAATGTTCCTCGAACTGTTGCATAGGGATGATGGGTCCTAATGTGGCCTAATAAAACATTTCCCACACCATAATACCGCCGCCACAAGCTTGTATCCGTCCAGCTGTGCATTCGGGTGCGATAGTCTCTGTTGGAAATCGTCGTATCCTCACTCGACTGTCCACAAGATAAACCAGAAAGCATGACTCGTCGGACCAGGCGACTTTCTTCCAGTTCTCTATTGCCCAGTCGCTGTGCTTCCTGGACCATTGCAAACACAGTTGGCAATGGTTTACCTTAAGCGTAGGGAGTCGCCTGGGGGGGGGGGGGGGGAGGGCTCTGCAGGCTCTTATGCAGAAGTCAATACTGAATTTGTGCTGAGACACATTGACTGGGGGTCACCACTGTTGTAGTTGCTGGTGATTTGGGCCACTGTAGCTCGTCTTTGCTCCTCTCTGGAATCAATGCGACGTGGACGGCAAACAGCATGATGGCCACTCGTCGTCTTTCCATCCATACACGACTTTCGATAAGTACTCAACGCCTGCACGTCCTTATCCACCAAAACGCGCCGTTTTCCGTGATCAACGTTCCGTCGCGCCCGGCCATCACGATTTGTCCTTTGTCGAAGTCTGATAAATCTGCTGCTTTTCCCATGCTGCAGCCGAACACTCTGCATTCATAGTAAGAAACGCGGCGAGCTCATTGTTCTGAGTTGGAGTTGGTCATATGTACTGGCTCATCCGTGCATATAAGGGTTTTGTACTTAAAAAAAAAAACAAAAAAAAAACAAAAAAAAACAACTTAACAGTTAAAGAACGCCTAAAAAGGATGGAGAAGACTTTTAAAAAAACAGACCCCGAGGAGGTTTGTTATAATTATGTTATGAAATTATCAACTTATACATATAAACATAACCTATATGTGAGCCCTCCATTGTACGCGGGAGGTTGAACGTCATCAACTGGCGGCTCACTGGATGTGGAAGGCGCCCGAGCACATATACTACGAAAAACGGACCTCCTATTACTGAAAATTGGGATAGTGTTTTAAACAATAATTTTCTTAAAAATTTCTTAAACATAGAGAGTGTAGAACGAAAATAAATTACAATGGTTGCCCAGAAAATTAGCATTTCTCTTACGTAATATTTACTCAAAAGCGAAAAATATGTAAATGCCTTCTATTGTTCCTGGTATTTAAATTCTAGATCGTGTTCCATCTACATACCGCACGAAGAAAATCCGCGGAAGAGAAAATTTCCCATTGGCCATGAAATCAGCAAAGATTTTATTGGAATTGGATTGCTATTACAGAGTAAACATTTAATATTACACTGCAGACTAGTATGATCAATAAGTTCGGAGACTGGCCTTCCTGACGGATATGATGTATTGTTACACACAACCACCTTCAAAGTACTCTCCTTCTGCAACTATGCGCTTCAGCCAACATGAGTACAGTTGCTAAAAACACTCCTGGAAGCCTTTGGAGGAGATGGTCTTCAGGGCGGCCGTCGCTGCTTCCTAAATCTCAGATGCACTCTTGAAACGGCATCCTTTGAGTTAGTTTTTCAAACGGGAGAACAGGTAAAAGTCGCATGGGGCGAGATGGGGTGAGTAAGGAAGGTATGGAAGGGTTGAAGTTCATTTTGGCCTGTTCAGCCTGCACACCATTTTCGCACGACGCATTGCATTCTCACCGTACACCTGCTGCAACATGGGAAATGTTTCTGTCGGCAATTCCCTCAACGTTTTCATTTATACGTTGTTCTTCAAACGCAATTTCTGTTTTCGACGAACGCAAACAAAACTGCAGTTCACTAAAACGCATTGTTTGGAAAAACCCTGCACGGCAGAGCTACTTCCTCCTTACCACATCTCGCGTAATATGTGCCTCTATGTCACGGTCAAATAGTTCCCCTCTCCTCCAAACCTAATTGGAGATATCAGCACAGTGTCCGAATTTTTTTAATCGTACTAATAAACTTAAAGTCTGTTAGATTTCATAAACTTATTGAAGTTGCCCAAAAGTTAAAAGATGAAGTCAGGATCTAATGCGGTTTTCAGTATGTAATCAAGTTGCTCACGGCTTCAAAATGACATATGCTAATTAATCTTGAACATTATTAGAGAGGTTTTCATCAATGCTCAAGTTAGAATTATAAATCATTTTGAAATTGCTTCATTCTGCATCGATGTCTTATGTAGTGGAATGCGACCAGGTTTGAAGAAATCGGATGATGAATATTTATGGGTGTTGCCATACGAGGTGCTACTCAAAATTTCCGAGAATTTTCTTGTAAAAACCAGAAAACGTACCTTATACCCTAATTTCCGCTGTCACCCTTCAAAGTAGTCACCTCTGGCATGTATGCAACGATCCTAGCGATTTTCCCGTTTTTGGAAGTACTCCTGGAAGTCCGAAAGCTATAGGGTGCTCAAGACCAGTTGCGATTCCACTTGGAGTCAAACGTCGCCTTTCATTTTAGAGATGAGATAGAGGTCGTAGATGGCTAGATCAGGAGAGCAGGGAGGGTGGGGGACCGTTGCCATGTTGTTCTTTGCCAGAATTCCTTCACAACGAGCGAGGTGTGTGCAGGCGCGTTGTCATGGTGGAGCAACCAGCCTTTGTTCTTCCACAACTCGGGCCGTTTGCACGAAGTTTTCCCTCAGTCTCTTCAAAACCTCGCAGTAAAACTTCTTGTTGACAGTCTGACGAGGTCAAATAATTTGGAAATTCGCAGAACTACAAGAACACGTTGAAACACAAACAGCAATAACTCTCCTACCATTACGAAACTTGGCAGAGCAGCAGCTGAAAGGTGCACCAAGTTGAACTTCGTACCGTTTTTCGTTTGGGCGGAATATTCAAAATTCTTGGATATTTTGGATAGCACTTCGCCGGTTGAAGATGATCAATAACCATCAAATTATTTTTTGGCAGCTCCCAACTATTGAGATCGGTAAGTAACTACGCAAAATTACAATAGCTTGGAACTTAGAATCCTGAAACAGGCCATTAAATTTTAAAATGGCTCATTGCTTACATACGTTCATTAACATTAAAACGAATAATGTTACACGTGTACATTTTTTTAACTCGTGTATAGAGAATATAATTTGCAAACAATTTACTATCAGAGTTTTGGTCATTTAGTTTCTGGGCAACCTTCGTATGTCTTTAACCAGGAGTCGGCAACCTTCTTTTGGTCGCGGGCCGGGTTTGTCAAGTTTCAGAGTTTTCGGAGGACCACATCTTTTTTCACATTTTCCTCGAAGCAATTAGGTTTCATAGTTTTAAAATTAGTGCAAAACTTGACTCTAAGTCCAATGAAACCCTGACTTAGCATAATAGGCCTGCAGGTTATAGATTGCTGATCCCTGTCTTAAATAATATTTTATTTGTTAATGGGTTATCTAGTTTGAAAGATGATCTCGTATTGAATTAATACGATTCTGCCTTACTGAGAGCGATTCCCGATAGTAACGGCGTTATTAATGTTGACAGAGCAACACCACCTACGACCGCTACAAAGCGCTTGGATCTTGATGCTTCAGAAAAATGCGAATATATCTAACCAGAAGAAAACGAACATATTAATAATTTTAACGTGTTATCTGAAAGGTATTATGATAAACTTTAATAAAATAAAATGATGATAATTCAGGTATAGATCTAGACCTTAACAGGAGCAGTAAGAGAATGCAACAATAGCGTGAATAGGTAAGAGCATTCCCATTACAACTTTGAATTCTGAAAAATCTTTGTATAAAAAATATCTATGATAAACTTGAAACTAGGTAGTAGTAATAATAATCTTATATTACTATATTTACAGCTATACCCTGGAAATAAAGATGAAATACTATAAATTACAGGATGCTGATAAAATAAAGAACTGCTTTGTATGTATTGTTGCAATAACGATACCTAGGACAGAAATTACCTTCTAATTTCTGAATTCAGGCATGTAAGTATGCCATCCATTGATCTAAGAGGTGACGGATAGAGTATTGATGGAAATCCCTTGCCTGTTCAATTTGATAATTCAGAGATCGTAACTTCCTAGACACGTGATATTAAAGGTCGCAAGGACAACCACATCTTCACATGCCAATCTAGAGCGAGGTCACATCTCAAGTGGCAATTGGCCGGACACGTTGCCAGAAGACAAGACAGCCAAAGGATTAAGGGCCCACACACACATATATTGCCTGTATTGAAGAACTGTAAACTGAAATCTCATTGAATTACACACATGCACATCAACCGCTCGCAGGCAACGGTCTTTACAATCTACGGTCTGTGCTGTTGCCACTCATTGGCAGTTAATGATGATAATTATAATCAGTCCGGGGGACTGCAGTTCAAAATAAGAACTGTCTCGCGAACAGTGCCAGTTGTTCACTTCAACCCGGAGCTCCCCGGAGTTCAGTTCAGTTGCGAAGGAGAAAGCGTCGCAAAAAGTTGCGCAAATTTTTTTTGCTGCTACTATACAACGTTAAACACAGCGAACAGGCAACGAAGAGCAAAGAAGTTTTGTCAAAAAGCGGCTTCAGATTTTGATACGTTCACTTTAGTTCTTTACGAAACGAACTTCGTAAATTGTTAATTTTTTTTGACCATTTCTACTGCGGCCATTGAAATAACTGTTTTATAAAATTTTTATACTTTTTCATTTCTTGAATATCATATATTCATTTCTTTATTAGAATATGAATCGTCTTTTATCTTCCACAAACTGGTATTTTGCCTATACAGGGTGAATTTTAAATACACCGACAAACTGCAGGGAGTGGTTCCCGACTCGAAATGGAGTTAAAAAGGTCATATCAACAGTTCATATTACATGGCATTTCAGATGCCCCCAGAAGTAGAAATTCAGGAGGTTTAAGTCCGGTGATCGAGTAGGCCATTCAACAGGGCCTCCGCGTCCTATCCAACGTCTGGGGAAGATGTTGGCAAACAATAATGCGGAAGTGGAGTGGCGCTCCATCGTGCTTTCTACCGTGGCAACAATGCATTTCCGGACATATGTTGATATGACCTTTTTTTATTCCATTTCCAGTCAGAAACTATTCCTTGCAGTTTGTCGCTGTACTTAAAATTCACCCTGTAGAGATAAAGAAAAGACGAAATGAATGCTGACTTGTTATTCGTTTCCTCAACAGACCAAAATAATTTGCTCCGAAGTAAAGTTTTTCGCCTGCTGGTCAGATATACAAAAATAGATCTTTCAGGCACGGTGAAAGTGTGTGGATGTTATGGCCTTGAGACCAAAAACAGAGATCGTGGACTCTGAACTGATCACACTTGAGATCATCGGCACAGCCACCCGCATACCAACAGTTCCGTCCTGCCTACAGTCTACGAACTTAAGATGGAGTGTAAAGGTGTGTTCAATCACTATAAACTGACAAATTAATATCTTCAGTTAAACTGTGTATGGGGCGCTTTACAACTATTCCCAACTGATACCCACAAAATATTAAGACGACCACGACGACGCCTCTATACCAGACGGAGGATGATATCAGAAAACTGGTGGGCGTCAATTAGAAAAGCACAGTGGAAACGTCTGGAGGAGACCTACATTCAAAAGTAGATTGACAAGGAGATTGAAATTGATAAGACCTGTGTCGGACATGGATGAAAAGTTCAGACTTGTTTCAGACAATCAGCACTAGGCAATGTGAAAACCAAGATTCGATTCGATTTTGTCCCTAGTAAAAAATCCTGATATGCATTTCACAAACTGACGAATCGATCTTCGACTCTTTTCGAAAGGAGACGAAATGGAGGAAATTTTTCTTCCTTTCCCCTCCCTGGAATAAACCCAGGATTTTCAGTTTGGGGCATTTATGTTTAGTTTGCTGCTGTAATGAGATCGATTAACGAGAACTGATAATTACTTAATCGATATTTCGCCGAATTAATTTGGATTCTGAAAATTTGTCAGCTATGGTTTTGAAAGGTGCACTTGTCATAGGAACATATTATCGTGGTAAAGGGAAATTTTCAAAACTGGCATTTTGTACCATTTCAAAGAGAATTAGAAAAACTAGGATTACTGGATTTAATAGAATTTCTAATGAAATGAGAAGTTAATAGTTTTCAAAATAATACTAAATTAAGGAAGCAAAGCCATTGACTTCTTTCTTCTGAAAGTGCTCTTGCTCTCTACAGAATTGCATAAATATATTAAACATACAAAATTATAGATGGGCAAATGCAATTGCATTCTTTGTTAATACTGGCATTTAGTTGCAAGGATATTTAACTAACTTATGCTTATTAATTTTACCTGTCGTCCGATCCAAATGGGGATTCCAATTGTCATTACGGGAATAGCAATGCAGGAAGCTATACCAACGACTGGTAGGAAATATCCTGATCGCCGAATATTGATAATTCCTCCGTTATTTGCATTGCTCGCCGGCGTTTTTGCTAAGGGTTGGGAACCAAAGATAGGCCTGTAATTAAAATAATAAACCTAATGGAAAACGCTATAAAAAATGAAAATATTAGAAATAAATATTTCAAGAGCACGAGCTTTAAAGAAAGCAAGCTAGCAATTTTTTACTTGCGAACAAATAAACTTGCTTGCACGTAAGTTAATATCTAAAAACTCTCAAAATAATTTTAACGAAGCTTTTATACAGGATGAGTCAAAAGGCTATTACCCCCTATACAATTTCAAAAAATGAGGCGTGGTCACCACCCGACTTTCTTATACATAAATGACCTGGTCCAAATTCAGAAAAAAATTAAACAACTGTCTAAAAAATCTACTTCCGATAGAAATTTTAAAAAAGTTTGTGAATAAAAGTTACTTCAAATTAGCTTCTAAACACTTTGGTATAGATTCCAAATTTGCCTATACCATCTTATTTCGCAAAAAAATGGATTTTGACAAGATTAAAACTGGTACTTCCGGTTGAAATTTTGAAAAATTTTCTTAATAAAAGTTGTTTATAATTGAAATTGGAACACTTTTTACCCTATGCAAAATTTTCATAAACGCAATGTTTAACGAGATATTTCAAAATTTATATTTTGGCGCTGGAGTAAACTGATACTTCCGGTTCACAGATTCCACTGGAAAACTAATCAGACCTCCAGAGGAAGATTATAATCTTAAGTTTAAAGTTTGGTCTCGATAGCTTTAGCCGTTTGGACGCTATCGTGGACATACACACACACACACACACACACACACACAGAGAGAGAGAGAGAGAGAGAGAGAGAGAGAGAGAGAGAGAGAGAGACATTTTCCAGAAATCACTTTTTCGTAATCTAGGCACCCTAAAACGTTAAGATCAGTGAAAATCTGGAGGTCGAAATTTTTTGTGATTACAATACTTCCTTATACTATGTATAAGAAAGTAAAAAGAGTCGAGTACAACAAATCTGTTGCAGGCAACATATAGGAAGTTAGGTAGGGCCTAAACAATGGTGGTGTCAAATTTGATCTTTGACCTCGAACTTTGCACCTTGCCTTTTGTAACTTTGTAACCGTTATCTTATCTGGTACAGAGGGAGTTTTGCGCCATCCCATTAATAACGACTGCTACGAGATGACAGTAGCAGTCGGGACCGACGGCTTAACGTGCCCTCCGAAGCACGGGGGGTTTCATGATGGAAAAGCTGCTGGGGATAAACGAACCAGAGGCTATCACCAACCGCTGGAACACCAGCTATGGTCAATCGGCAAATGGGTCAGACCAAAGTCCCCCAACAGCCGCGCCCCAAATAGCTGTCCCGCCAGCGGTGGCCCTCAAGCCCAGGCCGTCACCCAACCAGCAGCTGGCCGCGCCTGAAGTTGCTGAACTCCATCGATTGGCAAGCCAACCGACGAGACAACCAGGCCACGGCCACCCCCTTGTAACCGTTACAGGTAGAGAAATATTTCCAATGGCACAGTTGTAGAGCTCAAAACGCTAATTTTAACAAAAAAAGATTAAAAATAAACCCACTACAACAAAATGAAATTTCAGATGCAAGTGGTATCTTTGCTGCTTGAACATTCCCTTTTATTGCATTGAAACAGGAAGTTAAAAACTTCTAGAAAACTCCAGAATAGGATGTAGACCAGTGTGTAATGTAATTTGCATGTTTGTGACATGGTGAAAAAAAATCCTAGATTAAAAAAGTATGCACCAGATTCAAGATTAAAACTGGAATTTTTAAGTCCCAGAGTAATGGATGAAAAGGATGAAACATCCATGCCCTCGGCCGGATTTGAACCCGCGGCTCGCTGGCTTCGAGGGAGAAAGACCTGTGCCTTGACGCTCTCGGCCACCGAGCCGGCTGTAGTGGATTCATTTTTAATCTCCTTTTCTTTTGTTAAAATCAGCGTTTTGAGCTCTACAACTGTGCAATTGGAAATTTTTCTCTACCTGTTACAAAGTTACAAATTTCAAGGTGCAAAATTCGAAGTCAAAGGTTAAAGTTGACACCACCATTGTTTAGCCTCTACCTAACTTCCTATATGTTGCTTGCAACAGACTTCTTGTATCTCCACTCGTTTTGAAACTGAAGTCTGGAGGGTAACAGACTTTTGACTCACCCTGTATAATCTTTGCTTTAGTCCTTGTATTTAATATTTTTCGATTTATAGAGTAACTTCTTATAATTTCTCTATATACGCAGAAATTTCTCTTCGCAATCGTCTAGCGTGACTCTTCTATTACTTAACAAGGGAAAACGATTACAAATAGAAAAGAGAAGGAAAAGTTCCGCGGCCTGGACTCGAACTAGGGACCATGCCTTTCGCTAGCACTGCTCTTACCAATTGAGCTACCGTGGACATGAACGGCCAAACTGTTCCCGATTTGCGAATCGGAGCCTGCTCTCCCGATTGAGCTGATTTGTGGCTTCGAAGAAATCCTGTGGACATATTGTAACAGCTTGGCGGTTCATGTCCGCGATAGCTCAACTGGTAAGAGCAGTGCCAGTAAAAGGCATAGTCCCTGTTTCGTGTCCAGGTCGCAGAATTTTTCTTTCCCTTTTCTATATGTAATCATGATATGTTTAAAGAGTTTCTTCAGTTAAATAATTATCTTCTCTTGAAGGGAAAATGATTCAAAATGCTCTTGTAGGCACATTTTAGTAGCGTTGGCCTCTGTTTTCAACGATGTTACTTATATACTCGTAAGGTTAAAATTCGAATTTATAAATGGTGTCTGATATTTTCATGCAATTTATAGCTAAGTAGCATTGCTGCCTATGGCGACCACCTTGAAACCACTCTCGAAAGGAATTTAATTCTTTTCAACGAAAATTCAGCGCTAAAAAGTAGACAGTTACGCCTTACAGATATTCTAAGAAAAGTTTTTTTTTTTTAATGGGAAAATTGTCATTGGACAGGTTTAAAATCGGTTTCTAACTGAATTTTCATTAGAATTTTCGATAGTGCCATTGTGCACAATGAACTAATTAGCACCCGTCATTCACATAACCAAATTTCAGTTACATTTTGAGAAGCAGAGGCAACGTTTTAATTTAGGAGAACCGAACACTCTGAAATTGATATTAATTTATACTCATTCTTGAGGGATACTTGAGCAATTTGCTCTTTAGGTCGCTAAATGGAAGAGCCAAAGTGCCAGTGAAGGTCTCTGATGATTATTTCGCGAACTAATTGATTCACTGCCGATTTTCCTAGATATAATTCAGCAACTTTAAGTTTGTTAATAATAGTCTCCAAGTTTAAAAAATATAGTTTTAATTGATTAAAACGTTCTTTAATAAAGGTTTGGGGGCTCGGGGCTGGGGGAATGAACAGATTTAACGGTTCAGAAAGACTTTAAAGAGATCTGAAATTCTTAGCTAGTGTAGTAAATTAAGAATAAATGCAAAAAGCAAAAAGTATATTCACTTGTTGAGTGGAGGAGAAAAATTAATCTCTGGGTTTGCAGCGAGATCGATTGGTAACTGTACATTTTCGTAAGGTTGAAAGTTTGCTAATGTTTCACAAATTTCCATCCAATCAAAGGGTACTGCACAGACGGGGCACACGGGTTTTCTACTAATTATGTAAAAATAAAACCTTAGGCTATGAAGAAAGAACAAAATCAAATAATAGATTAATTTGTCAAACTGTACGAGGTATATGCGAAAAGTTCCAGGATTACAGATATTACATGTTTTTACAATCCTTCTAAGCAGGACTCCTGACTGCAGCCACATTTTGACAGACTCCTGAAGCATTACCATTGTTTAAACATCTTGTACTATTTTAGAATGGACATTCTTCACACGTCACATTGTAATTTGGTGTCAACGGCATCAATTTCAACTCGCTGCCGATTGAATTTTCTGAGAGCAACTCTTTTGTTTTATTCAGTTTCAGTCGTATTCTTGCCAAATTTCAACACGTTCGTTATCGTCGATCGTATTGTAAGTTCTTTATGGGTGCTGTCAAGTCAATATGCTGAATTAATGTGTTATATGCAAAAACAATGAGCTCTAAATGGTAATGACATCTTATGGTTTAAATCTTGGATCATTCGAGTACCCTCGTACATAATGACAGTTTACAAATACCTCATCGCGTCAGCGGTTATGTAGATTTTCAGACAGTCATAGCAAAAGCGGTGGCAGCAAGTAGAAATTTTCGGGAAAAATTCAAAAGACAATTGGGATCCGCATAAAGGGCACTGGATTTTCAAAGGTGTATCAGCACTGTTCATTAGCTGTTCATATAGGACTATTTCATTGACTTGCTCTTTGAACGGGTAAATTTGCATGTTATTCGTATTGTCAATAACTGTGCCACTATTCAGATCATAAGGCAAGGATTTGTGGGAGTGGTCTGGGAGTGAACAATAACCTCGGTCATAGTGGGAAGAGCCTTGGCTTCCGTATCCAATAGGTCTATGTGGAGAGGTATCCGAGATTAATGAAGTATTAGGGGGAAGAAGATAACTGAAAGAGAGACGAGAGGACGGCGACTGATGATAGTTGCCATCCGAGGGAGAAAGCAAATAATGCAAGGGATTTTGTTCCATTTTCACGGGTAATTTTACGTTTTCATATATCAATTTACGGGGTCACTTATTGATACCTGCAAAAGAAAAATGCATGCTAAAAATCATTAAAGGAATTGCAACAGTATACTTTTTAAATTCTATAAGCGAAATTCATCTTTCATTACATTCGATTCAATGACTTGTAACCTTATTTTTTTATACAGAGTGTTTCAAATAATGTAACGGCCAAATATCCTCAAAACCGTTATTTCAATTAAAAAACTGTTAGCCTAAAGTTGTATAGCAACTGGCAAGTGCCGAATTTCATGGTATTGTTAAAATTGATGTTCGACGCCAATTAAGGGGTCACGTGATTTTTATCTCGGAAACCAAAAGAGATAAGAGTAAAAGTGTCAATGAGAAACTTGTAGAGCATGGTCAAATCTGTCTGAAAATCGTCATTCCAGAATAGCTTTAGCTAGCTAATATTTGAGACAAACATTTTGTGAAAGTCTAAATTTCAAGATTTTCATGAATCTGAAACGCTGCATAGCATAGTACAAATAAAAAGTTACAACGAGAAGTCAAATCACAGGAAATGCTCAAATTGATGTCCATCGGTTGCAATGCATAAGAATAGTAAGCTTAGTTTGTGGAAATTAGCATACATATCCATCATACTTTCAGCTCTGACAGCAGCACAGGCATCATGGATACTAATTTGAAGCTCAATGACATTTGAATGTGGAGAGGCATAACCAAATTTCCTTCAGATTACCACACAAAAAGAAATCAAGAGGAGTTAAGTTTGGTGATCTTGGAGGCCACCTTTACTGATCCCAAAAGTTGCTGTCAGTAGATCAGATACTGTTCGAACCTTGTGAGCTTGTGCACCGTCATCCTGAAACCATATATTTCCCCTTTTTGCTAATGGTAGATCATATGCCCATTCAGAAACTTCATTTGTTAGTAGCTCAACATAACGAATGGCATTTAAATTTTGATGGAAAAACACTGGTCCAATAACGCTGCCATTCCAAACTCCACACCAAACATTAACGGACCATTGACGTTGGTGGGAACCTCCCGCATAAAATGGGATTACTGTCTGACCAATGATGTTGGTTGTGTCTGTTAGCAACCCCATTTCTCGTGAATTTTGCCTCATCCGTGCAAAAATGTATCCTCTAATGCATTCAAAACAAAATTGCAGAGATCAGTCCGGAACAAATAATCTTCTGGCCCTTCCAATGCTTGAACAGGTGTTAAATGGAATGGATGAAATATATTCTTATGAAGAATTCGTCATACAGTGGTGATAGATAATCTACACGGTAATGCAGCATCACGGATATACGTACTATGTGGGAATGCAATGAAATAGACTACGACATCTGCATCTGCTACCCCTCTATTTCCAACTCTATTACGAGAAACATTAAATGTTCCTGTTGTTGTTAATCTTGTGATTGCTCTGCGAATGGTGTTTTGGTTGGCTATTCTTGCATTTGGAAACCTAGCATTAAAGGTTCTTGCAGCTGCACGAAAATTTCTGTGACTTATCACCATAAATTATCACCATTTCAATTAATTGTTCTGTTGTAAATGCAGACATTTTAGTAATTAGTTGCTTCTCCCAAAAGGAGACAAATAGTATGTACATTGAATGTAAATTGGAATATGAAATTATTTGTCAGACAACCCCTATTCCGGACCTGAAATATTCCAGAATTAGAATAATATCAATTAGTGTTACATTTTCTTAAAACTCCTACAATACCTTTACTAAAAATAAGGTCAATTCATTTTAACTACCTTCTGAATTCTATGGGTAACAATACAGGAAGTCTTGAAATTTAGACTTTCAAAATGTTTGTCTCAAATTTTCTCAAACATTAGCTATTCTGGAATGATGATTTTCAGACTAATTCGACATGCTCTACAAGTTCCTCATAGACATTTTTACTCTATCTCTTTTGGTTTACGAGATAAAAATCATGTGACCCCTTAATTGGCGTCAAACATCAATTTTAACAACACCATAAAATTCAGCACGTGCTAGTTGCTATACAACTGCACTAACAGTTTCTATAATAGGAGTAACGGTTTTTAGGATATTTGGCCGTTATACTTTATTTTAAACACTCTGTATTTTCAATGTCTTAGAAGCTTACCAATAATTTTTCTTTTGTTTATAGGAATATAAGAGAAAGAAACATTCAATAATTAGTAAATACGTCTCCGTATCAAAATTATTCGGCTTCTCCCAATTCGCCATCTTCGAAGAACTGAACTTAATTACTGTATATGCTCTTATGGTTAATGCATAGAGAAAATAAGAAATACCTTAAAATTTTAAAGAATAACGATTTATTTTTGGTCTTAACAATTACTTTTGTTTGATCACTTTTGTTTGATCACCCAAGCACAAATATTACCTGTAATTCTGTCAATCAACTAGTTTGATTTTAAAAAAAAATTATAAACGTGGTGAACACTTATTACGTTTGCATGCTAGGATTTTATTAAACCCTTCGTATTTATTACTAATTTAAATCATCTAAACATAAAATGCTTAAGATGATAACCATATAATTTTAGTTTTCACTGTCTGTCAAGACACATTAAATACAAAATTAAGTGAATTTTATGGAGTTAAAAATCGTTAAAGATAAGTGACGGAAATATTTTACATATCCCTAAATACCATTAAAACTCTTAGGCTTAGTCGCGAAATTTTTAAACAATTTGTTCATTAACTAAAAAAAAATTCAACACTTTTTTTTTTTTTCTTTTAAATGAAGCTGCATGATCTTATTCCATCCATTTAGTTAACAATTTTAGTGCCTCAAGCATTCAATTTAAGACGAATTGTTTATGGGTTCGGTGAAGAGTTATTCGAACGTAGTATAGGTTCGGTGTGCTGGTTCTGTTTAGCTAATCGATCGCCTTTGCGAATCTCTTTCGAGTGATCCTTTAAAGCTTAACACGAAATCATTTTTTAAGGCAAATTCTATTAGAAAATCCAGCCAGCTTAAGCGATTTCGTTCAGGCATATTGAATTCGCATCGTCTTAAATAATTTTAATAGAAATAACAATTACTCAAAATATATTTAACACGTAATAGTGAAAAACACGTAAAAATACTTACGAAAGGGAAGAAATAATGTCATCGTCACTTGTTCAACTCATTTAAAATTTTCGGGAATGTTGAGCTGAAATTTTAGAGAACCCCTAGAATCCCGTCTCTCTTCAGTCAAGGCTCTGCCATTTTGGTAAACAGTTATCAATTCTCGGCACTTTTGACGAGATTTTATTTTTAATTGCCGGTTCATAAGGTCAAATTTGGATTCTATGCCCAAATGACAGTTGCGTGTTTTCAAGCATTGTTAGCGTTATATTTGGACAAAGTTGATTCAACTCGCAACATTGTTAAAAATTGAATTTTGTTTCATTGCCATGAAGACTTCAGAAATTTATTTTTTAAGTGAAAATTAAATGACTTTATAATTAAAAGTATTATTTAAATATCCAGTGTTTTAATTATGTGCAGCTGGATTAAATCAGAAATTTAAATAATAAGTTATGACTAATTATTGATTTAGGTTTCAAACGTCCTTAAGGAAAACAAAAACAGACAAAGGCTGGCTATATGAAAACACATTAAATTGTTTACTAATGAAATGAATGATAAGATTATGATACCTTTCATTGTGATCAAGATTGATAAACCAAAACATTATGACCACCGTCCTAATACGGCGTTTCTCCACCTATAGTGGATTCTAAAATCAGCTGATGTCCTTGGAAAGTGTTCAAGGGAAGATTGTCCGAGATTTGCAAGTCAAACAATTCCCGTAAATTATGAGGAGGTGATTGGTGAATTCTGAGCTGGCGCTCCATGACATCCCAGATGTGCTCAATAGGATTAACATCTGGCGAGTTAGGAGGCCAAGATATCGGCTGGAATTCATCAGGATATACCTCAAACCACTGTAGGACAATTCTTGCCTTGTGACAAGGAGCATTTCTAGATGGGAAAACCTCTAATCCACAAGGAAAAGAATTGAAATACTGGATACGTATTTCGGGTAGAAGACCATCTTCAGCGAAAAGAAAACAGTCAATAGAAAAAACAAAGAAGAAGGTAAGACCTTAAAGCTAGAGTATACGTATATAGACAAATGGAGGGCAAATTGCCAAGAATATCTCCCATTAGTTAAGCGAAAGGGATATTAACGACTCAAGGATAAGGTTAATAAAACAATGGGTCAATGAAACAATATGAAACATCTTGCCAGAGGGAGAGGAAGTAAACTAAAACAAAAGTTAAATAATAAAGATAAAGAAATGAAATAAAATAAAATACAGTAGAGTCCGTCTATAAGAGCCGCATCGGGTACTGGCTCTTATATCCGGACTGTAAAATGAAAACAAAAGCAACAAGTAAGTAATTTTGAAAAAGTTAAAGCGAATCAAACTCGATAATCTTCGAATAATAATTATTCTTATACGAGAAAAATCTATCCTGTGTAAATACACAGAGCGTAAAAAGGGAGGGAAGGACTGCACATTCACCATAGTACAAAATAGTAATGCCAAGATGTGCTCCCAAATTAATGCCATCTCTCGGTGCTCAAAGAAAATTCACGCTAACTTCTAGAGGTTGCCATAGAGGAGAAATAAGATAGAGCGGTCAAAGCTCTCACTTTCTCCTTATCTCTTCACAGTCCCTCGAAAATTACATTCCTGAAAATGCTAAATACACCGACTTTGTATTGTAAGCAGCACCGCTTCGCTCTCACCCGTCCCCAAATTGCTGTTGGCTATTTCGTTTCGATACCGGCATCTGAAATCGCTCACTGCGCAAGCTAATGCTCTCTCTATCTTATTTCTCCTCTACGATGGTTACGGACATTCGTAATTATTATTGTTAGGATATTCATTCATGAACCGTTGTTACTAGTTGTTTGATATATTACATGCACGATCATACCATTGAAAACTTCCAATCGTACCATAATGATATCATTAGCGCAGATACCGCCGATTCAAATTCGTCCATCTTCGAATTTATTAACTACTCTTATACATTCCTGCATGATACGTCATTACAAGTTATTCGTTATATTATATGCCATATTTAGCATTGAAAATGTCTAATGGTACCATAATGGTATCATTAAAACAGGTACCACTGAACTAATTTCGATAATCTTCGAACCATATTTATGGATTCGCGAAAACGTACCTAATAATGTTATATTCGCTCTTTGCTTGTCATTACGAGTTGTTTTATGTACTACTTGCTATATTTTAGCATTGAGAATTTTAGAGGGTGTCATAATGGTACCATTAGAGCACGTGCCATTCCATCGATTTTGACTATTTTCGAAAACTTCATACGCGGAACCATATTTATCGACTGGCAAAAACTGTACTTAATGCTTACAGCTCGTCGTCACGATTGTTTAATGAATTACTTACTACATCTTAGCATTGAAAGTTTCTAGGGGAGGTATCATAATTGTACCATTAGAGCACGTGCCATTATACCGATTTCGACCATCTTGAAACTGGTTCGTGGATAAACCATATATATCGATTGGCGAAAAAAAGATTTTGAAAATCTGCCATACGCTTCGTGAAGATCAAGTTACAGACAGATAGACAGACAGACGGACGGGCAGACAGACACGTCCCCCCACAGTAATAGAATAAAGCACCTTTTGATATTTAATAATACACAGATGAACATGTTTCGCATGCTTCTCCTTAAGTGCCTTTTTCAGTTCTGCCCATAGCCATAGCGATTACCTCTGAGGGTTTTCACCACTGGTGATTTTCTTTGGCGTGCCATTATGAACGGGCATTTTTAAAGATATAACGAAAATAATCCATAGAAATCATGTAGAAAAAAAACAGATTTTAATTTGGAATTGCTTTCACGAGTTAGTTCCCAAATATATTGCTATTTTATACTTTTGAACCTCAAAATGTTATATTTCCCATCATCTACGTCTCTGAGGCATAAGCAGTTAGAAAATAAAACACTAACAAAAAAAACAAAAACTAAATAAATAAAAAATTGCTCCCCAGCTTTGTTTTCACAAGAACTTCCGTACAGTTTGGTAAACTTTAAGCTTGACACAAACTCCACTGAGTTTTGGGTATAAGTTGATAACAGTAAACAATGTTTTTCTTGCAGATGGTTTGTTCTTTTTACTATATATCCCTTTGTACCCCTGGGGATGTGCCTTACAGTTGTGTAATCTGTATTTCAAACGACCCATCCACTTCCGTAAAAGCGATTTTCAAAAATATCACATTATTACGGGGTCGACCTTGTCCTACCCAAATCGGTGGATTTACAGTTTAGCGCACACGTTTTGATAAATTTTCATAATTTCCACCGCAATTGGTGTGAGTCATTTATTACAACACATTACGACACTTCGTCGGTTAGTCAAGGAAAATAAACTTGAATCAGTAGTCCTAGTATTTGAGAAGAAAGTAAAATCATGGTTGCAAAAGTAATATTGGAAGCGGTGAAAATGATGTTTGCATTGAACTTGAGATCAGCAATTTCTTCGTTTTTCACAGCAGTCACTTATTTTCGTAACGCACATAAATATTCGACTATTATACAGAATAAAAGCAGTCATTGAAAACTTCTAGTTTTCATCGATGTACAAGTGAATGAAGAGAGGAATAATTTTTTATGGCACTTTCAAATATTTTTGATATATCCTTGATGGTATCTTAACAAATTGCCATCTATTGGCAAATAAAGTCTACCATGTTTGTCCAGAGACTGAACGCCAGGTCTCTTGGCTCTGCAATAACTGAAGAATTATCAATAAAATCTACCGCTTCGTCTATCAATGGCTGAACAATTCAGATATCATAGATATACTGAACAATCCAAGATAGCGATCCCTGTAAGATTATATAGTTTCCTGAATAGACAGTTTCCATATAATGCCATCTATCTATGGAATGGGTTACTGATAAAAATACATCGTCAAGCCTTTACCCCTACCCATCAAGCCATTATTAACAGGCTGACTTGTTTGAGTTCTCAATTATATGAACATTATTTTAAGACCCAACTTGATGAATAACTGATCTACCTTATGTGCCTTTTTAAAATTAAATTCTGTTTATTTTTTATCCCAATGGAATGCTCTTGTACAAATAAATAAATAAATAAATAAATAAATAAATAAATAAATAAATAAATATCTGTCGTAAACAGCTCCTTGTATAATGATTGTAATATTATCATCTCCATACCGGCCACAAGGAACTAGAAACTTTGATGCAAATTAATAAAACGATCACTCCTGGCGTATTAATGGAAATTATGTGATGATGAGGGAACCATGTGACCTCTACAACTATTGAAAAGTGCCGCATAGCAATAATCGTCAATGCTCATTCTGACCACGTTTCTAAATTTAATACAACAGAGAACTTATGGAATCGTTGGAAAAAGGGACTAGAAAGCGTCACCAAAAAAAAAATAAATAAATAAATAAATAAAAAATAAAGTCAATTCTGAGCGATTTGAAAGTAAGTCTCCTAAATGCTTGTACCCTCTAGATGTGGAGCCAACTAATATCTTGTGGTATCCGTGCATACGTAATACAGTGCATTACTAATTCGGGCTAAAGGATACCCAATACTGTATTATAAAAAAGGTTTTTAACTTACGAGGGGCGATTGATAAATAAGGTCTCCATGGCTGTGACTTTTTTATTTGTTAACCGATTTTCAAAATTCTTTTTGTAACTTATACTCACATTTGTCCTCTATGTAATGCACTATTCACTTTTCAACATAGTCCCCATCCCTTTCCACGCATTGCGCCAACGCGTGACTAGTTGGGTGAACCCTTCGGAGAGGAATTCCGGAGTTGTTGTCGACACCAGGATTGAATGGCAGCGTTTACCTCGCCGTCAGAACCAACTCATGTCCCTTAAGGGGCTCTTTCTTCTTTGGGAAGTGGTGAAAGTCGCAATGTGCAAAGTCTTTCATTTTGAACTGCAATTTTTCATCTTTGAACTGTAGGCGCTGCAACGCCTCTAGTGTGTGATGACTCGTGTGCGGGCGGACGTTATCGTACTCCAGAAGAGGGTCCAAAGCTGCCATTCAATCCTGGTGTCGACAACAACTCCGGAATTCCTCTCCGACGGGTTCACCCAACTAGTCACGCGTTGGCGCAATGCGTGGAAAGGGATGGGGACTATGTCGAAAAGTGAATAGTGCATTACATAGAGGACAAATGTGAGTATACGATACAAAAAGAATTTTGAAAATCGGTTAACAAATAAAAAAGTTACAGCCATAGAGACCTTATTTATCAATCGCCCCTCGTAATAGTCTGTGTGTGTTCATGCGTCTGAATTCCAAAAACACAAATACGTTTTAAACATGGAAAGTAAATTGTGCTGTGAAATAACATTTCGAAATCATAAGAAAATCGAAGCATATTTTAAACAAGAGGAAAAAAAAGTTTTTTTTCAAAACACGCTTTTATAATGTTTTATTATCATATCTCTTCAAGCCGGGGTCAACAATTTGAAAAACTAATTGTTTGATCGAAAAAATTAAGCAATTCGTATAACAATCGTTCCTCCGACTTACGGAGAGACGACTGGAATGAACTGGTACCCTAGAACACGAACCAGTGAACCGATTTGAAAAATGTTTCCTTTAACATACATTGTCATCGGTCCTGTGTATGTGTATCATGTTTCAGCTCTCTAGCTTGTCGGGAAGTTGGTTTAATATTGGTTACAAGATTTGACTGATACACAAACCTACAGAAAAGCAAGTTGAATAAATGCGTATAAAAAATTCGCGGTCGTACAAACTGACGTCCCGTTATTGGCGTTCCTGCAGTACTCAAAAGTCTACATGGAATTGTCATTGTTAACAATGAACAAGTTCATTAGTAATGAGAGGGAGAACCCAATAAGAAATATGCATGTAGTATATTAGGAACCTCCATTCCAATTTCCGTAATGCATATTAAGAAAATGAGTTTTTTTAAACTTTCTCTACGACAAGCAGCTTGAATAGTCTCTTTTTTTTACTTACGCCGAAAACAATGTAAGTCACTTATAACAGACATGAAGTTGGAAAAGAAATAAAGAGGAACAATTATTCTCCTCTTAAATTAAAATTTTATATTTTTTCATTTGGATTTGCATTATGAAAGATCAACCTGAGCAAAAATGAGGTATTTAAGAATAATTAAAGTTTATTTTATTTATTTATTGTAATCCAATACGTCCATCCAGGGGCTGTATGGCCAGAGGCCAACGATTTGGGTCCCTGGATTAACGACTGCTGTATGATGGTCGCAGCAGCGGGGGGGGGGCGGGCTAAAAATCGTGTGCTCACTGATGGTCACCCATCCAGTGACTAGCCGTGTGCCTGATGTTGTCTTAATTTCCCTGAAGTTGTGTGTTCAGTGAAAGCCCACCAGGCCACGGCCTCTCCTAAAAATGATTCAAAATTTTAAAACTAATTAACGTTATTAAGAATGAAATATGTTGATATCTGTTCAGAGATATTTTTTAAAATGGAAGAAGCTGTTTGTCGGTGTACGTTTAACGCCATCCGCCTGGACTTTGTATCATTCGACATTATCTTCTTTTAGGCTATGAGGATTTCTGAAATCAAGGTGGTGAGCGTTTCACTGCTGATGTGATAAAATATCGATTTAATAGATTATGTCAAGCACAGCAAGGGATTATTAGATCGTTTTCAATTATCCATTTTGACAATTTATTGAAATCTCGATGGTTTTTAGCTCGATCGATACGTCGATGTCATTAACTCTATTCTCTGGGGTATGTTCGAAAAACACAACAACTTCACACTAATTTGCTAGTAAATGTGCGCAAAAAAGCATCAGGCGTGTACCGTTTAATAAATTGGGATAACTTCAAAATTTTTTGGCTTGTTTGCTTGAGCACGTCCAGTATAATCAGCTAATATAAAATTCACCTCTATTGTCAACTCAGGAATATTTATTTCCCTCCTGTTATCTTTCTTAATTATAATCAGATATTATTTTGATTTTCAGTGATATATGACATTTAAAGAATCTCAACACACACACACACACACACACACACACACACACACACACACACACAAAACCACCAAGGAAACTGAAATTTAATTGCCAAAATTAAAATTAAGCCGAAAGACGTTAATGTGCTTGCCTCCATTTGTTATGCATCAACGCGGCCTAATTGGAGCTGGGTTTAAATAAATATGACCTTTCGTATGAAAAAAGAATCCCCATTCTATCTCGCATATTACATAAAGAAAAAAAGCAGCAAGTCTTCCAGTCTTAACACACTCGAAAATGTCCTTAACCCTAAAACTGCTAAGACTCATAAATAATTACTTGTATTAAATTTCGTTATTAATGCGGCCCTTCAAAATTTGCCTTATTATCGAAGCCATAGCCATTCTATGCATTACGTAATGATTTAATAAGTAAAGAAAATGAATAAAATTTATACTCAAATGCCTTTGTTGAAACGCTCATTACAATGAAACATTTCTGCATTTTTGGAATATTTACAAGTGTAATAAATTATCTTGCAAAAAACAATTTACTTTCCAATGCTTCTAATTTAGACCGCAGCCATTTGTTGTCTACTTGGCGATCTGGTTTCTTTTATATTTGTAACTTGGCGATATGCAAAGAAGTAACCTATAGGGATTCTAATCTTGAAATTAAATTTATATAAATTTGAAATATTAATATTCGTTTTATGCAATCACTGTTATTTTCTTCAAATTTATAATTCATTACTTAATCTTCAAAAAATTGCGTGTTGAAGCATTTGTGGTAGGGAAGAAGCGGATATTTCTTGGGTGTTATAATCAATAATCAATGTTTGCATTAAGTTTATCCAATGCGTGATTGCTAAGAATTGTCGATATATGATGTTCTTAGATTTTTGCCAGTAATTTTAAAAGCACCGCTACATTTTACGTTTATTGATTTTTCAAACAAAATAGGGCAAATCTCTATGCCCTCTTTTAAGGAAAAATTTAAATTTCTAATGCAAATTTTAATGCCGTTATTCTTTCCTCTCTCTCTCTCTCTCTCTCTCTCTCTCTCTCTCTCTCTCTCTTTTCGTAACGAAAGATAAATCCTTTCAGAGTTATCAGTAGGCAAACGGCAACATGGAAACGGTTTTAGTGCTTCGTTACAGATTCACGATATATTTTGACAGTAAAAAAAGAAAACAATAATAAATTCGAATAACTAGGCAAACTGATGCAGAAACGTTAAGCTTGGAACAGTGGAAAGAGAGGAAAAGTGATTCATCGTCTCCTGCTGAAGAATAATAAGCTGTACCCTCCAGTAATAAAATTAAGAAAATGGGAAACATGCATGAAAATTTAAAAAAAAAATTGTTTTCTATAGTATTCGTTATCAATATCAAGGAATGATGATTCGTTTTTTCTAAAAATGTATAGTTATTTTTTTTTAAAAAAAAAACTATGAAAGATAGGACCTCATAAAAACGCTACGGTAGTAAAAACGCTGGGAAGTCTCCGTACGCTCAACGTTTGTTTTGGAAAGTATAATTATTTAAGTTGGCTTTGATGTTTGGTAGAATTTATTAGAAGGATGATGGATGATGCTGACAAATTTCTTGGAAGATGCTGAAGGTAGTGAGGAATGCAAATTTCTTTTCAATGAGATTTAATCTTATTTTAAGATATAAACTTCTATCCACTTCTCGCTGCTTAAGTAATTTATTTACTTAAGCAGTTTCAACGTTTGTGCTAGGGTTATTCTAAAAGAACGAACCAATCTGTTATTTTTTACATTTAAACATGGATTCGAATACTACTTGATATAAAGTAAAAATTTTGGTTAAAAAAGATAAATTATATTCGCTATAGTACTAATGCATCATATTGATATACTGTACTTTGGATAAAATTATTCTATATAAAGTATATTTATGGGTGATACAAAAGTCACGGTTATATCGATTTGATAAATAAAAGTATACAGAATACATGTTGTACAGATTAAGTTTGTTGACTGAAAAATAAATGAAATTAACACTTTTATTTTATTTTTTAAACTGGATTTTAATTTCGAATGAAAACTGCGCTATATGTGTTATAATAATAAAAATAGGAGAAAGGTTCGGTGCGGAGAAAGAAATAATGACGGTGCGATGATGGATCCGTTCTCCACCTCTCCCCTCCCCCGAAATCATAGTAACTGAAAACGGAAAAAGATGTTAATTTGGCGTGTGAAATGAAAAAGAAACGATAAAGATCTATTCGCACTATCGACGGTCTATGCGCAAGTCACCGTCTCGCCACATTACGGATCGGCAATGACCGTCCGTGAAAATATTGTACAACGCATTTTGTATTTTTTTTTCCGACCTGTGACGTTGCTTATGCATGTGATTGTTACTTTGCAAAATACAAACAAATAATAATGGCGAAAACAAAAAAATGAAAAAAAAAAAGAAAAAAATGACAGAAATCGAACCCGGGCCAGGAAATCACAGAGCCTCACATTAGCCACTGCGCCACCGCTGTTAAGTTGAATACCTTTCTTCCCACTTGCTTATCTGGCACTACAATAGTAAACGAAAAATATTTTATGCTCTTTTTTTTTTTCTCCGAAACGAAAGGCCATTGATTCAAATCCTTTTACACAGAAGGTATATTAATGTTGTAGATTGACCTCCTAAAATTTCAACCAAATCCGTGATGACATGTCCGTGCGATTCCCTTGTCAGATAAATCGCTTCCGGGGAATTCGAGAGCAAAAGCCGCGACTTATTTATTACACCGAAAGGTTGCAGGAATATACGTTCAAGTGATATACTGAATGAATTTATTGTTAAAATGCTTTTGTCAAGACGAATACTAAATGGATGGCTTTTCCCCACAGCGTGTAGCATAGAAAGCGAGCTCTACCCCATTTCTGATTTCCTAGTTTTTATCGATCTTTTTTCACAAGATTACGGAGGGTTGATTCAGATAAAATGAGACGACTTTAAACGCCGCGTATGACCTTGACGGAATGTGATTTGCATGACTCGTCCACTATTCATGGGGATTAGCTTTGTATACACTTGTTGCTGTTATTTGGGACATTTCGTGCTGAAATATGGCTTCCAAAATCACAGCTTTTTGGGAAGGGTATATGTTTGGCCTTTCCGACGCTAACTTCAGTCTTTCGTACATTGTGGAATTATGCAAACGAAATGGTATCCAAAGCTACTGTGGGTCGAATAATCAAAAAGAACAAATTGCGACCATCTAATGAACGTGGACGAGCAGAGAAGCAGACCAGAAACAAGCCCCAGCCAACACGCCCAGCTCAGGTGGTGCGAGAAATCCGGTCTGAAGTACTGAAAGAAAATCCCCCCACACAGAGGTCTAGCCCAAAGGAAAGGTATTTCACAGGCAATAGTCTCCAGAATAATTCATGACAATTTTGGGCTGGAGCGACGTCATAAAGCGCGCGGTCACAGACTGCATCAAGCCACATTGCCAAGTCATCTGTGGCTTACTACAGGAAGATGGAACAGGAGACGGGCATAAGAGTTATTCCCTTCTCTCATGTAGCCTGTAAAATCTCCTGACGCATCACCGATGGATTTCTGTGGTTCTGGTCTCCTGAAACGACGGCTCGAAAGTCGCCGACCAAGAACCGTTGATGGGCTATGGAAAGTGTGTCAGCAGGTGTGGAACGAACTTCCCATGGAGTCCCTCAAATTCAGCCTACTTCAGTGAAAATTACGGTGCCGGGCGATAGTCCAACAAAGTGGCTCTCACATCGAACAAACCGATGGCGGCACCGTGGTATTACACCATCGTAACAGAACTGCAAAGTCGTCTCATTTTATCTGAATCAACCCTCTGTATTCACAAGTGATTAAATGCAAATGCAAACAAGAGAGACAACATTTTATCTTCATATTTCAAATTTATGTTCATTGACGATGGCAGGTTAAACTCTATCAATATGATTATGTCACTGCTAATCATATTCCTAAATTGTGCAACTGATTTAGCGGTTTTATTGAATATTTCGAGGAAATCAAAAGAGAATCGTTGTGGAAAAATACAAGGGTCACTGCTTTATTTCAACGCATTTCATCATTAACAAGAACCATCCAAAAGAGCTTATAGAATATTAAAAAAGAAAAAGGAATAAATAAATACAACTTTTTTTAAAGAAGACCAGAAAATAAATTACCTCCCAGTGTCTTTCTTTACTTATTTTAAAATCAAATGACATTAAGAAACCTTACTATTACATTTGGAGTTGAAAATACAGTTCAAAAGTATAAGAACTTACAGATATTCTTCATTCGCTTTCAAAACGGTAGGAACCAAAATAATAATAATAATAATAATAATAATAATAATAATAATAATAAACCGACCAAATATAAATCGTATACAAGATTTACGAGATAAAATAACAAACCACGTTTAATACATAAAAACTTTTCTTAACAAGATATTTTAACATTTGTCAACACCGTGCTCTTAAAAGTATACTCTTGTGACGACAAGATTTAAATCGATTGCACTTTTTATAGTGTAAAGTGTTTTCACAAGAATTGTTTTAAAAAGTTTACAATCTTTTTTTCGATCCGTAGACTGAAACGTTGATATCCATGATTTTTAAGAAATATTATTAAACATAAGAGAAAACGGACAAATGAAGTTACGAGAACCACGTGAAAAAATATAGAAGAGAGCTAAAGGGCTTTTAACGTCGACTGTGCTTCCTCTCCGGCTTTGTTAATAGCATGTAATTTTTTTTCTCTTGTTTTTCTTTTCCTATATTAAGGACTCCCCTTTAACTTCTACAAAAATCATATCAATAAGTAAAACTATAAATGAGAGGAATGAAAACAACGATGGAGAAGGGCGGGGGAGGAAAGGAACAGTAACATCAATTGCAGAAGCGGAGGGAAGAATGTTTCCATAGAAACCAGAGATTAAGAATTGATTTTTATTTTGGCAAAATCCTCCAACAGAAACGAGTAAAATAAAACGAAAACGACGAAAAATAACAATTGTGTGTAATTCATCTTTAACGCGCACTGACGTCGAGACAGAACAGAAACAGTGATTACTCTCTCGGTACGAGGAAATACAATGATGATTGAATCTTTGGCACAGAAAACGGGAAGAATGATTGGCGTCACTTGGCATGGTGATGTGACTCCTGATCAACCTTGATCTTCTCCATCACTGTCGGGTTGTTCCACCTGTTCCTGTCTGAGAAGTGGGTGCCGTTTGACCGTTTCCCTTCTCGCCAGGGGAGATTCCGACGGAGGCTGAGGGGGTGGACGGGATTCGTCTTGCACCCTGAGCGTTATGGCGCAGTCGGGAAGGTAGAGGTCGAGCGCCATCGACGTAGCCGAATCAGTTTTCGTGATGGTCGTCGGAAAGGACGTCGTCGGAGGAGCCGTGAAAGCCTCGTGTGGGAGGTCAGACGCCTCTTGGGGAGGTCGCGGCGTGTCCATCGAGCGGGCTTGGCGAGGAAGCCCGGGGTGTAGACGTTTTCCTCCCCCGGAAGGTATAATGTACGCGACACTGGGGACATCCAAGAAGCAATGCCTGGACGTCGTAGTATTCGTCATCGCTGTCGTCGAGGAACCGTCCACTATGAGATTAGGTGCGGAGGGACATTTGCGCAAAGGATTGGGCGGGTGTCCCTCGGGGGCGGCTGCGGTTGAAAAGTCACTGGACTCGATGCTCGTCTGGATTTGCCGGCTGAACTGGATGAAAGTGGCCGTGAGAGCCGTGCGCTTTATGTTCTCCTGACTGTCCTGGGGGATCACGCGCACCACCGGCGTCCGAAGTCGTGCTGGAACCACTTTGGCAGCGCTATCACGGGCTTCCAATGTCATCACGCACGTTGCCACTATAAGGAATCCTAAGAAGCAAGAAAAATTATAGCATTTTTAAAACTATGCTTTGGGAAAAAAAAAAGGTATCAAAAAAGCAGAAAAAAATTCACCATCAAAAGTAAACATTCTTGTTTATGCCAATATTTTAAGTCAATCACAGATTTTTATTATTACTTTTTACTTGTAAAAAATATACTCCTTGTTCTACTCTCTTAAAGTTTTCCTATTTCATTCGTGTGTTACTACATCGTAAATAATTATTTTTTCTATAACCCTCTATATAAATGAATATACAGTAGAATAAAAAAAAAAATTGGGATCGTCAGAACTATTATCATTTATAAGGTAACCAAAAAGTTCAAAATGTTAACAAACCATTCAAGGAAGATATTCTTTTCTTTCTTTCAATTATCGCCATTTACGCAAGTATTAATTAAATTCATAAAATTTGGAACTATCAGCAGAAATATATTTAAAATTGTTATGAATAATTTCATTGCTTTACTGCATAAATATTTAATGGCATCATTTTATGCTAGCTCACAAACGACAAGAACTTTTTTTCGTTACCTTGTATTATACATTGCATTTTAATAAAACCCTAACGTATAGCCTATTTGAAAGATCAATCACTGATTAATATAAAATAAATTTTTATGATGGCATGGTACATTCGCACAGGCCTCCCACTTTGTCATGAACAAAAAATTGAAAACAAATTTGGGGGAGTGGGGGGCATTAATATCTCCAAACTGGCTCATCAGAGCCAAACAATTTATTTATAAAAATTATTCATCTCAATAAAAGGACTCCGTACAAGTCGAATTTATTGACTTTGGTTTGCTGAAATGAATGCTACACACATTTTTTTATATTTTTAGAAAAAAAAATTATCTTTAAAAAAGACTTAAGCAATTATCATAAAAATTCGTCAAGGCACAATTTAAGGTACCTCTAATTACACTAGTCAACACACTTTTTGCTTCCAAGACCACAGATAGTTCTCTATAGAATTCGAATCTGCTTTTAGATTGTTTCTATAACGTCACGTTTCCAAGTTATGGGTGTGAGGAGAAGCGACTGCAATGTTAAAGTATCCATATTTTGGGGCTGCAAGAAATTATCAGGTCCCAAACACTGAATAATTTTAAAATGTTTCATTAAAAAATAACGTATTAAAATACTATAAATAAACGCGTTTTTTTAAAGATACAAAAAGTTGTAAATTGTTGACTAGTGTTATGTATTAATTTTATTTGCCGTCAGCTGCCACATACGTACATCAGTATATATGCACAGATGAATTTTTTTTTTAATCACAGAAATTTCAACATATCTTCATAAATCGTGAGTTTTTAAATCGATTTCAGAAAAAAAAATGAGTTTGGGAAACGAACACATAAGCCACCTTTCAGGTCGGCCAAAAAAAATTAATCCGTATATTACTGTTAATACGTTTAAAGTTAATTTATACCTCAACATATATAAAGGAATAAATTAATTCTAAAATATACGCATTGCTTATGTAGTTAAGGCTTTTAATCAACTCGTACGAACGTTTGATTTTTAAAAAATTATATTTGACAAAATTTACAATTTACAATAAACTTACACAGAATATCGTAAAATTACCTAAATGCGTATATTATTCCTTGAATGTCGCAATGAAATTTCTTTTTTCATTTTGCTTTTATTTGGCTTTCCTTCGTTGTTTTTAGCGTAGAAGCAAATTCGGTTTTTTCATATAACGAGCAATTATCGAGAATAAATTAAAGCTGTTGAAAGCCTTAAGATTATTTTATGTATTAGGATAGGAACTCGTCTTAAAGTAAGTCAACTAACAAGAAAATTTTGGAAAGAAATTAGTTTCTAAATTAAATGACTAATTTAATTTCGACAATTTAATATTGTTCATTTTCCTGACTTAAATGAATCGTAATATCACACAATTTACTCATAATGTTGCTGAAAGTTTTTAATTTAGAACGGGGGAAAAGTTACGACAACGCATCAATTCAGGAAAATTTATGACCAACTTCTGTTAGGATTCTGTGAACTAGATTTAGCGGTAGGAAATGCATTTTCTCTTTTCTTTCTATTTCCGATGATGGTTCATTTGGCAAAGTGGGTTCCTCTTTCCTTCCACAAGTGGATTTTCCGATTGAATGGAAAGGATGATCGAATTTATCACGTCGTTTCGTTGGAGGAAGAAGGGGAAGGGACGGGAAACTCATTCTCTCGGACAACCTTTCTCCTTCTTCAATGTGTTCTCACTTCTCCCTCCACTTCATCTCCACTCTCACCCTCTTTCCATCTCCGATTCTTCTGCTATTTTATTCTCATTTCAAGTGAACGTTGAAAGTGAATATCATTTTTCTTCTCCTAAAATAATATTTTGCATTTAATTTATTTAGATCGAAATTCTTCCTATTTATTTAAGAAAAAAAGAGAAACAACTTCAAATGCTTCTTTTGATTTGTTGAGTCCCTGTTACTTTGGTTTCTAGCTCTATGTTGTCTATCATTCCCTAGGTAGCACCAAGGTGAAAAAAAATTTGAAAACGTTTACACTCGAGAAAAGCAAATTGAAACTAAAAATAAATAATAATGAAAAAAATAGAATAAAGCAGAATCTGTGGTGCAACTCAGAGACATCGACTATTCCTTATATCGGCCTCGGTGGCCTAGTGGTTGCGTGATCGCCTCTGATGCCCGAGTACGCGGGTTCGATCCCGGCCGAGGACGACGAGGATTTTTCAGGGGGAAATCCTGAGATCACGCACTTCCTTCGAAAGGGAAGTAAAGCCGTTAGTCCCGTGTAGTCGTTTGCCGGCTGCACGTTAAAGAACCCTTGCGAGGCAAAATTTGCGGTCCCTATAACGACGTCCTGAAATGACCATAGCAGTTGAAAAGGACGTTAATAACAAACAAACCAAACCAACTATTCCTCTGTATAGCAGTTGAAGTTATACTCCGAATAAATAGGAACCACATAGAGTGTTTACATTTATTCCTCAACATACAACGGGAAGGTGCAAACATATGAGGGTGAATCAAATGAAAACCTTAAGAATTTTTATCTCGTAATTTATTGAATAAATAAGATGAAAAATGACAAATTTTTGATGCAGTCCCCACTAGTTCAACAAAGATGCTCCAGCGCTTTGGAAGTGCATGAAAAAAAATCTTTTGGTTGAGTAAACAGTCTCTCTTGTATCGCCTTCTCGGACCTCCCATCACCTCTTTGAGCGGTCCAAAGATGTGATAATCGCAGGACGAGATCTGGGGACTAGATCTCCTGTCTCAACGCGCTGTAAAAAATTCTTGATAAGCGTCAACATGTTTGTTCTTTCAATCCAGACACTTTGTGGAACTGCAGATCATCATGGACGATATGGAGTGCTGATCCATGGCTCATATCCACAGGTCTGGCCATTTCATCCACTTTTACGTGGCGACTTTCCTATATGATGGTTTCAATTGCTATGAAACATGTTCTGGTGTCGCTGCCGTGGTGTGCCTAATCGCGGCGAGTCTGTTGAAAATCTCAAAGCCGTTCTGAACTTTCTGTTCACTCGTACAGGCATGCTTCACCATACTGAGCTTTCATTCGTCAGAGAATATCAACGGGTTTGACCCTCTTCACTTTTCAAAAAACGAATGACATCTCTTTGATACAAGTTGCAGCCATCTTAACATTACTGGTGAGCCCTAGTATGATGTTTCTTCATCGTACTCAGACCTATCAGTCTAACTTCAAACGAAAAATAGCACTACTGCCAGCTTACAGGCCAATCGAGCCGTGTTATGAAGTTTTGTAACACTTTTAAGGTTTTTTTATTTGAATCACCCTCAAATACACACACTTCAACGAAAAAAATACTGCAGAAAAGTGCTAATACTAAATATACCGACATCAAGGGATGTCACCTTGTACCCTTTGACGTCTACAATTACAATAGGTGCTCAGTCAATGAAAATTACTGCTCTAGCAACGTTGGCCAAAGTGTCCGGTGCAATTGCTGCACATGCAGTTTCAATTTCTTTAGAATCTTTTAGGGTTTATAGGATCCTCCATTCTTTAATTTCTCCCATAGAGTCATTAAATCAGGGAATAAAATTTCATAGAATGTTTATTAAAGTGTGTACAGATTGTTTTGGCCCCTTCTGTATACACAATATTAATACAATTATAGTGGTTAATTATTCAAAAAAATAGACGAAGTTAGTTCTATCAACGTCTTCCATCCATCTCCAATTCAATTTAAGCACTCTGAAGTTCATTGGTATACGTAAGCTAGTGAAATGTTGTCACTCACTTCTTTCCGTTAGAGCAATTGTTATGTTGGTACACTTTTTGATATTTATATAATAAATATGTGAGAAAGGAAAAAGTAGAAGAACGAGAAGGTGAGAACGATAGCAGCTGTCTGACTTGGTGCATTAAAAATACGAGAACGAAAATAGAAAAAATTTCAGATGTCAAGCAAGACAGAACAAAAATCTATAGCAATGACTGGAATTGAAATTTTTTTCTCATTCCTTCTTTACAGCAACTATTTTTAGCATTATTTTGTGAGATTTTTAGCATATTGCCTGGGATTTTGAGAAATTTGAACCAGCCCTCATCGGTTTTTCTTTCACCGTTATGATCTCGAGAAGATGCAGAATCAGGGTCTTTTAGGTTTGGATTTGGAACTTTTAAGTTGTAGCTTAGAGGGCAGGACAAAAGGCCTAGCAGGTTCGTCATTGCTGTCTTGAGAGTCGGGAACTAGGTGAAAGGATAAACATCCCGTTCGGAGAAGACCGACAGACATAAATAATTCTACGTTAAATTTGAGTTCACTTATGTCGAGCAAAACCTTAAGCCACAAATAATCGAAACCGAAGATATTAGAACGGGAAGAATCATTAAATATAGATTCACGAACAATTTAAAAAAAAAGAAGACAGAAGAAAGAAGCAGACTATAAATGGCCAAGAGAACTGGCTTTTCATAAATTCGTGATAAGACTTTTTTTTCACATTGAACATTTCAGATACTGTGAAATTTATTAAAACAATTCTTTTTATCGTTTAAAAACAAATAAGAGTAAAAAATACTTGTTATAATAAGAGCAGTTTTTATCGCTCGTATAATACCAGATTAAAAAGTAATTCACTTATTGGAAAATACAATAAAAATATTTGGTTGAAAAAAATTAATACACAGAACGACCAATTTATTAGAGACACCTCTTACTGAAAATGGATCGGCCTCCCAGTGACACCCAAACAATGGAAAAGGCCGAAGCGGTGTATAAAAGGGATGCTTTGGATCATATGTTGAGGACTGAATATGGGTAAATCCAAGGATTTTACAGACTTTGAACGATGCATGATCGTTGGAGCTCGACGGGCGCAGTTGAGCATTTCGCAAACCGCGAACCTCCTCGGGTTTTCCCGGCAACAGTGTCAAGGGTATTCCGTGAATGGCAGTTATGCCAAAAAACAACTTCCAACAAAACAACTCCGGACGAATCAGGGCCGTGGATGAACGAGGCCAACGGCGACTGGCACGAATCATCCACAGCAACAGGACGGGAACAGCCCAACAAATTGCAGCGCAGTTCAATGAGGGAACATTCCAACTCTTTTCGGAGCACATGGTGCGGCGCACTTTGCACCTAGCTGGGTTTAACAACAGGCGGCCAGTACGGGTACCAAAAATGTCACCGCAAAATAGGAAAGCGTGCCTGCTATGGACACACAGGCATCGCCACTGTACACTGGATGAGTGGAAGAAGGTCGCCTGGTCTGACGAATGTCGGCTCCCACACTACCGTCCAACCTGCACCAATTACGGAATGCTGTGATGTCGGCCTGGGCTGCTATTCCTCCGCAATGGTTTCGACACCTTGTTGAGTCCATGCCAACACGTATCCAGGCAGTTCTCGCCGCTAAAGGAGGCGCAACACGCTATTAGCGGGGTGTCTCTAATAAATTGGTCGTTCAGTGTATACTGATGAAAACATGGAATGAAATAAGGTAAGAATAAGAAATTATAAAATAACTACGAAATTGGCTACTATACAATGAGTGTCTTTCCTTTGTAATTTTTGATTGTGGTTTTTATACAGGGTGTACAAAAAATCTGGTAACATGGCAGATATCTCAACGCTGCCAGGTGGGCGAGATCTGATAAGTGTGGTTTACAGGTAATGGAGGGGGGGGGGGGGGATTCATTGCCACACTCAAATTTGACTTTTGACCCTCAAATTTAAGGTCATCCATTTGCTAACTCGAAAACTATTAAAGATAGAGAAAAATTTCCAATTGCTACCCTGTAGAGCAACACCACATTAGTCTAAAAACAATTTTTAATCACACCCTTCCCCTTGAACGATTTTGAGAAAATGGGCGAGAAAGAGTCATTGAAGGTCAGCTTGGGCTGACCAGGTTGACTGAAGTTTCTAACACATTTGAATTGCAGTGAAGCACACAATTGGGAATTTTCTTGCCTTGAGTGACTCTTTCTCGCCCACTTTTTCAAAATCTTTCAAGGGGAAGGGTGTGATTAAAAATTGTTTTTAGACTAATGTGGTGTTGATCTACAGGGTAGCAATTGGAAATTTTTCTCTATCTTTAATAGTATTCGAGTTAGCAAATGGATGACCTTAAATTTGGGGGTCAAAGTCAAATTTGAGTGCGGCAATGAATTCACCACCCCACTATTACCTATAAACCACACTCATCAGATCTCGCTTACCTGGCAGCTTTGAGATATATGCCATGATACCAGACTTTTTGGACACCCTATATAATGAATGATATTTTCCACTGTATTTTAGTTATGCTTTTGCTTTGTAATTTAATTTTTAAAAAGTATTTTTATTGTATTCTTCTGGGGCTACCTTTTTTAAGCTTTTAGCTTTTGTAGCTTCCGTAATATTTTAATATTTGTTACAAATGTTAAAATTAAATATAAATAAATATACCGTGTGTTTCAAAAGTTCCCGAACGCAGGAGATGACTTTCCCTGCGTAACATACTGTTGGGCAGGTATGGTGAAGGGCTGGTAGACAGGAGCCACTGTCTCTCAACCTCTTTTTTTCAATTAATGGATGCTCCCAGTCGTTACGAATCCCGCTATTTATTTTACATAAATGCAAATACGCAAATATGAGAGTGAAATAAGAGGTTAAAGTAAAAAATAGAAGATATATTTATAAAACCTACGTATACGGTATTAAGCTTATACCGGTACAGTAACAGTTTAAAAAGCGTTTATTGCGTGAACACAAACAAATGAAATACAGTATGCAAGAACGAGCAGAGATGGTTCTCCTTTGCGCGAGAGGGGATTTGACGTTGCTCAATGCCGCCGACGAATTCCATACCCGACATCCTGACCGCCCGAAGCCTTCAACAAGTACTCTTTCAGCTCTGATGAAACGATTTCGAGAGACAGGAAGTGTTGCGGACAGACAACGGCAAGGTTGACCACGTACAGGGACAGGTCCGCAACAAACGGCGGCCGTTGTAGCAACAATTGGGGCTTGTGGCGTACAATCGACGCGTGCCGTTGCACACGCCCTTCGAACCAGCCACTCGTCGGTGTGGCGCATCTTGCATGGTTTGAAGGGCGTGTGCAAGAAATGACAGACGGTGACGAGGATCGTCGAGTGCAATTTTGCGAGATAGTGATGAACAGATGCCATGCAGATGCTGCACTATCCTGTCGTATTTGCTTCACTGACGAATACACGTTCACTTTGCATGGGGAGGTAAATCACCACAACTTCCGTTACTGGTCCGACTGCAATCCACATTAGATGGGTGAAGGCCACATCCAGCGTCCTCAAAAAGTAAACTTCTGGGCAGGTATTTTGGGCACTAATCTCTTAGGCCCCTTTTTCATTGACGGTTCACTGGATGACCCCAAATACCTTCAACTGTTAGAAGACAAGGTTGGTCCAGCTGTTGCCGAGGCAGCAGGCGAAAACGACACCTGGTTCCAACAGGATGGGGCTCCTCCCCATTACGCCGTCTCTGTACGCCAGTATCTGGATGAAGTATTCCCTGACCGCTGGATTGGCAGAAGGGGGAGCATTGAGTGGCCGCCTCGAACCCCGGATCTTTACCCGCTTGACTTTTTTTTTATGGGGCTATGTTAAGCACAGGGTCTTCGAGACACGCCCTGCAAGCATTAACGAACCAAAGGAAAGAATTAGGCAGGTGATGGCAAATATTCCTCAGGCAATCCTAATCAATGCCTGCAGTGCGTTTGAGCACCGACTAGCGTATTGCCAAGAGGTGAACGGTGAACACTTTGAGCAAATGGTGTAACCTACATGTACCGTTTCCTTTGGGAATGTAAAAATAAAATAAACACATTTGCGAAACTTTGCCACTATGTACAAACTAATTTTATGTAATTTATTTCAGCACATGGTTTATTTTAGTGGTTCGCCGAACATTACTCCTGCTGTCGTTAGGTTAGGTTTTTCCTACATACAGAAGGGGCAGTTCGGGAACTTTTGAAACACACGGTATAATATACATCGCAGAAATTGCAGATGATTGACGGCTTCGATCTGTTTACTGCATAGCGTAGAATTTACACCTTCGATTATTGTTCTAACAGGCCGATGCCTTTTGCTGAAAGTTTTAAATCATTTTGTACTTTGGAATGTCTGTTCTATACAAGCCAATGCTCTGAAAACTTGCGTTTTGATATTTTCCCATACCTCATTAGAGACAATCTTTTAACCTTATGGGAGGATGAATAGCTCACATGTAGAAAATTATTGTTTCTCTCTCTCTCTCTTGTCGCATAATATTACATAAGTTTATAATTGATACTCTTACTCATAAATC
>JAHWFO010101667.1:739849-757166 GCA_023313115.1 Rhysida immarginata | reverse complement strand
TTTTTTTTTTTAATCAAAATCGGTGAGTCAGAGTACTTGGAGTCTCCTTGTAAGTGACAAGTTATGAAAGCTAACCACCTACTGTCATTACTGTTGACTGCCCATTATCGGACATTCCACCTAGTCTGGTGTCTAAAACTTCACAACTGTATATTTGCAATGACGTTGAGTCTTGTAGTCAGATGAATCCAATTTTCAGGTGTACATATTCGGCTCATAAAATGTATAGCCGATTAAATTTGATCATCGGCGAAAAGCAGCCAGGTACGATTCACGTAACAGCCAATCATCACTGCCTGCCACGCAACAATTCAAAGGGTGGTTGACAGTTTGTTTTGAGGGGGTGCATAGTTAATGAAATAGGGCTGTAAAATCAAAATATAAACGAATAATATTCTAGTCTAGGGACGTCGAAGATTTGTCCGCGGGCAGCGCCCGTGCACGTGGGTAATCTTCCTTCTCCCCCTATTGCACATTACGTTGATCAATTCCTTAAAGTCTGGCAACACTGCATAGGAAAAACTATACCCACTATAGTATATAGGGTTGTGATGTATTTGAAATACTTAGTATTTAAAAGTATTTGAGGGTATTTGATTGTATTTGGTATTTTGTATTTCAAATACAATATTTTTACAGTATTTGGTACAGTATTTCCAAATACACTTTCAAAGTATCTTGTATTTCAAATACTTTTTTCAATTTTAAATGACTATTCCTCCCCTCAAATTGTTGTTGGACCAGTCGATTTTCCCAATCAGCAGTACTTCCAATCAGAACGATTCCCACTCCAAATGAGGGATCATGGGATTCCGATTCCCAACCAAAAAAACCCTCTGTTGATTTCATTGCAGTTGGTTAATTCGTTCATTGCTTGAATACTGCTTGCGGTTGTGCTTTGCCGTGCGAAGGAGGTCGTACTGTGCCGCAGGTAGATTTTTTGCTAATTCTTTCTTCAAGATAAGTTTTCAAATGGGTAACGTTTAAATTCATTGTAGTTAAGATCATGAATTTATATTTATAGGTTTAACTAACGTGATCAACTGGGAAAAGTCAGGGAATTTTACGAAATCGTTTTGCTAGACACCCTGTATAAATGACATCTTTAAAAAATAATAAAAAAATTGTATATTTTCGACGGGCCTGGATTGCAAATTTTCCGTCTGAGTGATGCCAAATTTGAAAAGTTGCTGTTATTGAAGAAAAATTGTAAAAAATCGTAAATAAATTAAAAGTATTTTTTTGTATTTGTAAATACGTATTTAGTATTTTGTATTTGAAATACATTTAACTGGAAGTATTTGAAATATTTTAAAATACATTTATAGCCACATATTTTGTATTTCAAATACTTTCAAAAAGTATTTGTCACAACACTACTCGGCTTTGCCCGTGAGCTTTGTCCGCGAGCTTTTTATGTTGCACGCGGGCGACAGGCACGATTTGGACACTCCTGTTCTAGTCATATTAGTATTCACGTGCGCATAGTTTTCTGCCTATAAAATTTTTTTTTTGAACTATCGTTAACTTCGATACTACCAAGCTATCGAAGTACCGATCAGTTTATTTCGCCGATCTAATTTCCTTAGAAGTAATCTATAAAGTTTAATGGATCCTTTCAACAATTAAAAACGACAACTTTTTAAAAGCTTTTATTTAACTTGCAATGTTTGTTAGTTTGTTTAGGTCAAATCTTGTAAAACATCAATTTAACTTCAACAAGATTTAATTAATATAAGCAAAATATATGTTAAAAACTGACAACAATTTCTATCGTACAATACAGTTTTAAAGTATAGAAGGAATTTAAAACCCGATAACCTAAGCCAATTTAACTACACAATTTAAAAAAAACCTCCCATCCCCTAATACAATAAAATCATATATACAGAGATTTACATTTAAAATTAAGAACCATCCCAAAATAAAAACCCTTAAGTAGCACTTATATACAAAAATATACATTTAAAATGCAAGCCAAAGTAGTATGAGCTGCAAAGTCTAAAATCCTTGAGAAATTTAGCACTTGACTAAAATTCGGGAACTTGACTGGAGATTTATTTTTCTTAACGTAGCTTGAAAGAAGTCAAGCCTTGAAAGAAGTTGGTTTGGTTTGGTTTATTTGGTATTAACGTCCTTTTCAACTGCTATGGCCATGTCAGGACGGCGTTATAGGGGCCGCAAATTTTGCCTCGCAAGGGTTCTTTAACGTGCAGCCGGCAAACGACTAAAAAATGGACCAACGGCTTTACTTCCGTTCCGAAGGAAGTGCGTGATCTCAGGATTTTCTCCCTAAAAAAAAATCCTCGTCGTCCTCAAACCCGCGTCCTCGGGCATCAGAGGCGATCACGCAACCACTGAGCCACCGAGGCCGATCTTGAAAGAAGTGAAACTGTCGAAATTCGTTGAGACGATAGAAAGTGTCCTAGATCCAAGATCATAAAATCCAAAAAGAATGTAATCTCTTGAAGTCAGTTGAAATAAAAAATTGAAATAAAAGTTACATCATGTACACAATGATTAACGTTTTCGAGGTGATAAACAAACTCATCATCAGATCTAGTACTCCTGAAAACTCCACTCTCCCTCCTAAATATATAAAATGAAAAGAAAAATGAAAAATTTTAAATTAAACATTAAAATTATAAAATCAACCAATCAGGGCTTAAGTCATATGATGTCTGCGCTATCGTATTTTCGTCTTCTTTAATTATTCTTTTTTTTTTATAATTTTTTTCTCGATTCAGGATTATTATATTTTCCCAATCAGGGGAATGTCGCGTAGCATTACTATGTCTATTATAGCCATAGCATAATTGCAATCATTTAATCTCACCGCTCTGTTATGTTCCGCTATTCTTGTTTTTAGGAATCTTGAAGATTGTCCTATATAATTCATTTCGCAATTCTTACAATTTATTTTATATATTATATCATATTTTTCATTATTTTCTTTTTCATTTTGGTTTTTTTGTCTATCCATTTTTATTAATTTATTTTAATAGTATTTTTAAATATTTTTTTTAATTTTATAAAAACTTTTATCATAATTTATAGATATTCTTATTTTTCTCTTTTGTTTTTAAATGTGTCTACTAGCAAATTTTCTATGACTTTACTTGGATATTTGTGTTTTATTAAATTGTGTAGTTAAATTGGCTTAATTAATCGGGTTTTAAATTCCTTCTGTACTTTAAAACTGTATTGTACGATAGAAATTGCTGTCAGTTTTTAACATTTATTTGTTTATATTAATTAAATCTTGTTGAAGTTAAATTGATTTTTAAATTTATATATACTTGTAATCAATATTCAACCAACTTCCCGACAAGCTAGGAAGCTAAAACTTGACACACATACACAGGATCGATGACAATGTATGTTAAAGAAAAAGTTTTTCAAATCGGTTCACTGGATTGTGTTCTAATGGTACTAATTCATTACTACGAATTGTCCAATTGCCACAATAAACAATTCGTTGTGGCGAGAGTTAAATGTATCTATTGTTTATTGTTGCAAAATTAAGTTTTATTTAGCTTACTAAATAAAACATTATAAAAGCGTGGTTTGCAAAAACCTTTTTTCCCTCTTATCTTGTGTACATATTTCTTCACTTACAAAGTAGAATATTCTTAATTTTATCTCCAGCTAGGCCAACAGCGTTGGCGTTTTTATCATCCGCCATTTTTGGTCACATGCTCCGGTGCTCGACTGCGATTGAAATTCAACAAAATTACGGCAAAGATTCATGAATCTCGATAATTTGATCAAGATTCAGGGAATTGTTAACGGATTCAAAAATTTGTCAGACTTCCCAGAATCCTCCGAAGATTCACTATGGGATTCAGAGATTCGTGTAAGATTTACTTAAGATTCAACGATTAAACCGAGATTTACTCGAGGAAATTTCGAAATAAACAGACGCTTATCAGGTTATTTCTCTATGAAAAACAAAATACATGTCATAAAGAAATCAGACTTTGGTATTGACAAATTGGTACTGACAATTGGACAAAATGGTATTGACATTGATACAATTTTAAACTTTGGTATCAGTGTTCTTAACCGAGTTTCCAACACTGCTCGTATTGAGGTTGGCTTATACAGCGTGAACTAAAGCACTAGAGACCAGGGCCGTACCCAGAATTTTATTTCGGGGGGGAAGGTGAGGGGGCTGATCCTATTCTTCTAGCGGGAGGGGGGTCCCCGAGCAACACAAATAGTTGACAAAGTGGAAAATTTCGGGGGGGGGGGGCTGCAGCAACCCCCCCTGGGTACGGCCCTGATAGAGACAAACTTCAAGAGGCGGTTGCTGGCCAGAAAACGAACAAAAAAATCACATTTGAACATATGGCCGGAAATGGACAGTTTGTTTGTACAGAACATGACATCCCTGTCGCAATAATTGCGTCAACGTTACAAAAGAAGTTCGAAGCGGCCTCTTTGGGATGCAGTGCAAGAGTTCACACGTCGAGAGGACCCCTTCTCACATAAATCCCGAAAGATAGTCGCAAATGTTGTGTGAAACTCATTTAACACTTTACAATCTTCCATACCTTGCAGATCTTATCATTAGATCTTCACAACCACATTTACGACACAAGAATGAACAAATGAACGGTTACCGAAGACTCAACCAGACATCAGTTCGATCTTCACAGACTGAATCGCTCCCATAGCCAAAAGCGGGAATTGTTTTCTCGTCTCGTTTTTTACAAGAATTTCGTTCGACATATCGACTGGAGAAGTCAGATTCAGGATTCAAAAACATGGGATTCAGAACAGATTCGGTGAGATTCGCAGAGATTCATTTCACCTTTGTCAAAGATTCAGGGTATTGTCAGATCTCTCGGTCATCTGTCAACCGGCAAAGGTTGAAAAATTTTCAAACCCACTGCAAAGGCAAAAGGGCAATGTGTTTACGGAAGCAAAGAAATTGGGAACGCGTTATTGCATCTGTTACTTGCCGTGCGTCGTTTGCCGGGCCAATGTAAACAAGGCCGTTGAGCGATGCATGAGAGTCATGATCCTGCATCAACGTCGAGTTGTCGATAATGGCTGTTAATGATAAGTCTAGCTGGCCCTACCTCTGGTAACAATCTGATAATTGAACCCGACCCGGAAGAAAGACGATATGGATGGCTTCCAGTGTGCAGGAGTATACAGATTGCGGTGTCCGGATTGTGAGGCGGTCTATGTGGGATCGACGGCCAGGTCGTTCCTGGAAAGATTCCGAGAACATCGAAGAGCCTGGGTTAATGTAGACGGGAGGTCGGCCTACGCGAATCATCTCATAAAGGCTGGACATCGTATGATAGACATGGAGAAATGCATAGAGATCCTGTAGAAGGGACGCGGGAAGGAGAAGATTTTGTTTAAAGAAGAAATGAAAATCAGAAAACACTATCACCGAAGCGACATCCTGCTTCTCAACGGCCAAACATCGTTTCAAAGAGACGAATACTTAATCAAGATGGAAGGCCAACAGAAGGGCGGAAGAGCCCCCCCCCCCTCCCCCCAATAGGTCAGAGACTTTTGAGAAGCGCTCCATTAGATCCGCCATTTCTATTAATATATAACGAACATGTTTAACCAGCTTCAAATTGTAACAGGATAGCCTCCGAAGATGATGTGAATCGAAACGCGTTTGGCAATTAAATTTCTCCTTTTCGTATCACTTTTCGAACCTGTTTCTTTCATTTATTTCGCATGGTTATCCGGTTATCCTAAATTCAGCTTACTTGCTTTCCATGGGTGTTTTTAACCTAATGAAATAAATGCAGGAAATCGCATCTCCTTTTCGCTCTCCTTTAATACCCAGAGCATTTAAACGCCCGTGACGTCGACCTCTCTCCCGCTTCTCCGCTCCCCATTACTGAACAATGTTCCTCTTGATGCTGCGATACAATGAAGTTACTATTGATCCATTCTTCTCTTTCACTGCACTGTTCAAAGGGTACCAAATTCTTCTCTCTCTCTCTCTCTCTCTCTCTATCTCTCTCCAAGTGAAAATCAATAGATACGAGAGACGGATTTCACTCACTATGTTTACTCGTCTGACTCATCAGATAGGAATGCGATTTGAAATCAATATCTAAGCTATGGAACATCACATTCAATTGTTTTTTGTTGAACCAACACTTTTCTAGTTATACACTTTTCGTAATCATTCCCGATTACACTATTTGAGCGCAAGCTTATTAATAAACTGTATAAAAATAGAGCAATTATTAATGCATAAAGAGAATAAAGTATATTAAGTATAGAAAAACGACTACGTAAAACATATATTGTAATTCTTAACCTCTTGAACAGTATTTATTTTCGGTACTGAATGAATCTCAAATTCAAATTTTATCGTCTGCAACAAATATTTACTAATAAACTAGTTCATTGTTATTGCTTTTGGATGTTCAGCAATCAGTTGAATTTAAGTAGAACCCCGACGAATATTATTAGTAAAACGGTTTAATTTAAATTTTTCAAATTCAGACTAATATGAACAGAAAGTTAGGAGGAAAAACATAAAGAACAAAGATGGGGAATGTAAATCTACCATTATATTGCCGGTCGCCATAAATATACTTAAAAAGAACAAAAATTTAGTAGAAGTCAATCAAGCTAGCCCTTAGATTAATTTTCTGCGAAGTTTATTTTCATTATTTAATTAAGGAAACACTGAGCCTATAAATTAGAACGGGGGATCTTAAAAAGTTCGGCGGATAAAATGTCACCGGCTGTTAAAGATATCAGCTTACTGATTAATTTCGATTTTTATACTGGCTCTCAAAGTAGGAGTGGGTTGTATTGTGTTGGAGTTATCTCCTGCTGCCACGGATTCATCCGCTATGGTTTAGAATTTGATATGGCCACATCTTTCAGTACGTTGACTAAATCTCCACACAAGCACTCTACCACTACAAAAGAGAACGCCCTCTTAAAGCGCTTGCAGAGTGTTTTTGCGAAAATGCAGCATCATATTGGCGAAGAAGTGGGATCACAAATGTATTCAGGATGGGAAGAATGAAACAAAACCTAGGAGGAATACTGTTTACAGGAAACAACGGCAGAGCAAGTTTTAAGAGCCTCACTTGGTCAAAATCAAAAATAAAAACAATATTGTAAATAAATTCAACAATAGCTAAGATTACAATAAATCGAATATTCTCCAACCTAAGACATTTTAACACCATACCATGTCATTTCCCTAATGAGTTTATTATGGTCACCTTCTTTAACTAGAGAAGTGGCCGATCGCCCGGAGTATCATACGATTACTTCTGATGTTTATTTATTTAAATACACATTTACTCTTATAAAAGATTTAATTAAACAATACATTTGTGATAATGGAAATAAGATGTTTCGAAGATATCGTAATTTATGTTCAGTGGACACGGGAATTTCAATCATGTGCGCATTTTTTGTAACAGCGTTCTTCGTACTAAAAGTTTTATGATAGTTTCATTTTATTTTGAATTCTGGTTTATTCTGCAACAGTATATGATTTTTACACTTAGATGAAATATGAAAATATCTAGGTAGAAACTTTTTTTTTTCCCTCATTACATACACTGAAAGAAACATGCATTTTTAATAATAAATTTATTATCTTAAATGAAATCTTTTACTCTATACGAGCTATTTAACAGATTTGAAAAACGAACGAATCTTTTTTTAAAGAAAAATACAGTAAGTATAATCACATGACCATAAAAATATTTTCTCCTTCTAAACAAGGTGAGCTAAAGATTTGTTTCTAGAAAAATAATTACTCCTTATATTTATCAGAAACTAACATCTTCAATGTTTTAATATAAACTTATCTTCAGGGCGAACTACCATCGTTCTAGATACAAAGTACTTTTTAGAATATATAAAGAATACATTTAATGCAAATATGCACAATTTTTCCTTTAGTATCCTTTTATATTTTTTCCACTCACTTTCTTTATCCTTTAAGGAAAGGTTAAAATGCGAGGAGGAGAGAATTCAACAAAAAGGAAAACGATTTAATTACAATTCCCTTTCATGCTTAACCACAAATACCTCAGTCATTTTGGTTAATTATTTAGCAAAATTGCAGTTTACGGAGAAGCGAACAAAGTACAGCGGGCGATTTTTAAAAATGTTATATGTAAGTATCGTCAAATTGAAATGGAGAAGAGGGTGGGGGAGTGAGGCTCCAATAATTCTCTGCAATAATTTTTATGGCTCGGTACGCTTTGTCGACTGCAGAGAAACGAGAAAAATTTACATTCTCTGCTAATGGCTCGTCGGAGGGCCATTTATGCAAATGAAGAGAAAGACAAGATCCATTTGCGGCCCTTCGCAAACGATATCAACTGTCAGTTGTATAGAAGAACCGGAAAGAAGATTGCGATCGTTAACCAAGGACGGCGTTTTAGTCAACAGCATGGTTTTAATGAAACACGGAAGATCGTCATAAGCCATTGCAGTGGCTTAGATGCCATTCCGACATTCTTCAAATAATAGAGACATAAAACCTTTTAGGTAACAACGTTCATTTATGTAGTCGGCAATTTAACAGTGCAGATTTTTTTTTTGGGTGGGGGGTTTACGGGAATAAATTTTCTTTTTTCCGCTAGTGAAGGCTGCACTCAAATGGGGCATTTCTGGACGCCAACACTTTTTCATCGATCCTCTCGGATAAACCTAAATTAGCGTAAATGCCTTGAATAAAAGCATAAAGAGCTCTTAATGAAATTTTAATTGCGGAGGTAGGATTCTGTCGTTAGAATCTCGACATTACAAAGGAAAAGAGGAAATTACGTCTAAAATGAATGAAAGTATTTTAAGAAACGCTCAGAAGCAATATAATGAAAGACGAATTTAAAGAAAGGTCGCCATTACTTAAATGCAATTCAATCAATTTCGATAATCAGTTCGAATCTAGCTAATAATTATCAAAATTAAAGGTCAGGGTAGAGGAGAATGGACCACTTCTTTCCTTCTTAAAATTCCATGCTAAGATTAAAGACGCACATCTGACGGACTTCCCATATACAGATAATGTCGGTGAAGAAAAATTACTTAAGTTTTATCTGCCACGTCTTCTACGCATATAAATGAATTCCCACAATAATAATTTAAACGATGAAATTTAGGTAGTTGTTTCTGCTCTGCATTTCGCAAAATGTGAATAACTCAGAACAAAAAAAAATTGAAATAAGGGGCCATCCATAAATTACGTCACACGAGAATCGTGTGACTAGGGGGGGGGGGGGACGAGTCATAAGCTTCGTGACGTCACATGTATAAATATAAAGTATTTAAACTCTAAACTTCAACTCTAACGAAAAATTTTAAAATATTACCAACTTTATCAATATAATAATAAGAGGGTGAATCAGAAAGTAAGCTACATTCTGAAACAGTGAAAATAAATGCAAGTTAAGATCCCATACACACATTCTGAGGAAACGTGCACTATTTATTTCACTTTTCTATTTAATCAGCCAACAATTGTAAACACTTGTCTGAACGTCAAATTAACTTTTCCATGCCGCTGCGGTAAAAATCCGCACCAGCATTTCTCAACCATGTCAGCACACTCCCATAAGAAACGCTAAGCGTTCTGGGGTTTCTTTAATTCTGATTCGTCAATTGTCCAGAATCATCTCATTAACGCGGGCAATGTGCTCGTTAGTGTTGGATGAGGATGGTCTTCCTGCGCGGTATTCGTCCGTCAAATCGGTGTGCCCATTTTCAAACTGCTGGCACCACTTCACAATTGCAGGACGAGAAATCACACTATTCCCGTAGACACTGCAAATTTCCTTATGGATTTCAGTGCAATTTAAGCCTTTCGCCCACAAAAAACGGACTGTTCCGTGAATCTCCAACTTGGTTTGTACAACCAGTTGCTGCACCACGACAACAAAACTCTTGCGTATGCAGTAAACGCATGAACACATTGCAATTATAGACATATAGGCAACATCCTTAAAAACGGCGAATGATATCGGCGTTCTTCGACCAGAGATGGTCCTGAGTGTATCTTACTTTTTGATTCATCCTTGTATTATAAGGTTGTAATTTGTTTGTATCACTTTTCACACTTGCTTTACTCTTAGGTTAGCACGTTGGCCGCCTTTGGGACGTGTCAGCGAAGTTTCTTTGTTTGATAAACAATGACGATGCTATATGTTTGGATGAAGAAGATGTTGACACATCGAATGTTCCTAACATTTATCCAAATCGAGAACGAAGAAGCTGCTGTGCCAGTCATAAATATTATAAAGAAATGGGCTCAGAGTCCATGGACACAAGATGATTAAATTTTGATCGTTCATTTGATTGGTTATGTTTTGTAAATTTTCTAAAATTTTTGATTTATTGTTGATTTTATGAAAAAAGTTTTAAATAGAAATATATAAATATTTTTGGAAGTGCTGTTTTAATTTAATAACTTCTAAATTTAAAATTGCAAAACATGTGACGTCACACTAGGGGGTCACAGAGGTCCATTGCACAGAGGTCCATTGCAAACATGTGACCATCTGTGACAAGGACGGGGGAGGGGTCCAAAAATCATGAAATTCGTGTGACGTAATTTATGGATGGTCCCTAAGAGCTTTCGATTTAGAGCGACAGTGTATCAATTTCAATTATTCAAAATTCTGACTATTTATAAATTTAAATTAAAAATTAAGTCAAAAACGACAGAAAATGGTTGCTAAGTTTTTACTATAGAGAAGAAAATAACTCTTACAATGGATTCTAGGGGTTATCGTTAAATTAAATACAAAAGAAGACAGTGTTTGTGTTTTTCCATGTGAAGGTTAAAGAATTTTTTCAATTTGCATTAACGTACTAATATTTATTAACGCGAAAGAGATAATGAATGTGCTCATATTTCCTTAGATTGGTCATCTAAAAGGTAGGCTAAATGCAACATTATCAAAGTTGATGCCAGCCTTCTGTTGACTATCCTTCAAATTTCAATGTAAGATATGCTGTAGCTTAATGGATTACCCGTTAAATTATAAACTGTTAGAATACGCAAAAAATATCTTTAGGAGGAGTCTTAAGCATTTGATCCAATAACATTTTATTTACCATAAATTATGTTTCTTTTGCGTTACATCAAGAAGCGTCTCAAGCACCATAGCATCATTAGGATATCACTAATTGCAAAGTATGTGATAAAATCAATGCGAAGAAATTTTTTAAATAAACTCCACATGACAGAGTAAATGATTGATGTTCTCATAAATATTTATGTTATTGTTCATCATCATCGATCTGAAAGAGTAGAGCGCGTTCACTTTTCCTTCAGCTACAGACATTTGATGAGGTAAAGGCATAAATAGATAATACTTTTTGTGCTATAGCCAAAATTCCCAAATTCGTTTACAACACTTAAACTTGATTTAAGGCAACCAATGACTTCTACTCATAAGAAGTAAGCTCTTAAGATAAACATACAGTAAGTAAATAAACATGATCCTTAAAAGTACGGAATATACAGTATCTGCAGTTAAAGCAACATCTTTAATAAAATATACTTACTTACTTTTCAAACCCGCTTATCCGTTAGGGTCGCGGAGGCAGTAGCTCTATGGAGCGTCTCCAGCAATCGCGATCTTCCGCCATCAGGCGCATGTCCTCCCTGGTAATACCCAAGCGACTCGAACCCAGATTCTCCATGTAGTCTAGCCACCTTGGTCTCTTATCCACCGGGTTGGAAAGTAACAACTGTTTAGGAAGACCAGTTTGCGGCATCCGTATCACGTGGCCATACCAGCGCAACTGAGATCTCACAATCCGGAGAAGTAGCGGCTCAACGTTTAAAGACTCATGAAAGGAACACTGAAAACATTAATCCACATGATAATTTTTATTGACTCAGATGTACAATTCGGAAACCAAATTTCCTTCATCAGTGAGTCACAGACTCTTTGTGACTCTTTGACTCACTGATGAAGGAAATTTGGTTTCCGAAATGTATATCTGAGTCAATAAAAATTATCATATGGATTAGTGTTCCTTTAATTAGTATACTGGTGTCCACAGTTTCTGGCTTTTGTTGTTTAAATTTAAAGACTCCGTTATTGTGCTGCTGTGCACTCTGTCTAGTAGGGTAACACCTGACACACCTCTCAGAAATCTCATTTCGGCCGCTTGTACCCGCATCGCACTCTTTCGGTCATTACCCAAGACTCATGACCATAGGTGAGAATGGGGACAAAGATAGATTTGAAGACTGAGAGCTTGGCTTTGTTTCCAAGCTCACGTTTCGTTACCACAGATCGCCACAGTTCACGTCTGACACAGCTTGCTGCACCGATCCGAGCATCCAATTCTTTTTCCTGCCGCCCATCACTCGTGAATGCAATCCTGAGATACTTGAACTTATGCATCTGTCTCAATGGGGCCCCCCTAACATGGAGAACGCACTGAGCAGGCTGTCTTGAAAGGACCAGAACCTCAGTCTTAGCCACACTTATCTTCATCCCAGCTTCTTCACATTTGGCTGCAAACTGGTCTAGTGCATGCTGAAGGTTAGTGCTAGAAGATCCAAGGAGGACAAAGTCGTCAGCAAAGAGAAACCTCTCCACCAAGCAGTCGCCCACACAAAAACGCTCATCGCCTCGGCTGCCCCTGTCTATTCAGTCCATAAAGATAATGAACAAGAAGGGCGACAGTACGCACCCTTGGCGGAGCCCAACACCAACAGTGAACGGTCTTGACTTAATGCCATTTATCCGGACACACATCTCGGAGCTTTCGTACACAGCGGAGCTTTCGTACAGAGACATGATAGCAACCAGTAATTGCCCATCCACTCCATTCTCTTGCAGACACTTGCCAGAGCTTCTCCCGAGGAACTCTGTCATATTGTTTTTCGAGGTTCACAAAGCAAGCGTAGATATCTTATGCATATTCCCAGGATTTCTCAAAGATTTGCCTTAGAACGAAGATGTGATCCGTCGTGCTTCGGCCAGGTCAGAAACCGCACTGCTCTCCCGACAGTATGGTGTCGACTATTTCCCGACCTCTCTTCTCCAGACACTTAGCGTGCACTTTCCCAGGAATGCTGAGCAAAGAGATGCCTTTAACATCTCGGACTGGATTTCATCATCACCTGCAGCTTTGCCAGTCTTCAGGGACTTAATTGCCCATCTGACTTCTGCTTTGGTGATACTATCGTGACTATTCTCCGCTCCAAGGTGCACCTCATGTGCCTCAGTTGCTGCTGTCACCGGATTAAGAAGAGATGCAAAGTATTCCTTCCACCTATGCAATACGTTCTCCTCCGAACGACTAGTTTTTCCGACTTCAGCTCTGTCCGACTTTCACGCGACTTGTCGTTCACGATAACCAAACAGGTTGCGAGAATATACACGATTAGCATCATGGAAAGTGACCGCTCTAGATGCAAAAAAAAAAAAAAAAGAAAATGGAGGCTTCCGTGGAAACTCCATGTGCAAATAAATTTATTAGTTTAATAAATCGTATTCTTGACGCGTAATCGAATCCATTTTGGCGGAAATGAATACAGTTTCCTGTGTGACTGCAGCACTATCACGGGCTAAGGTCAAAAACCCTCACCGGTGAGAGAATGATGACGTAATTTCTCACTGGGCTAACCGTCTTTTTCTCGGTGAGGACGGTGAGACTAACCGGTTAGGCATAGCAGCACTAACTGGCGTTTCTGACCGCGTTAAAATGACGTCACAGTTTTCTCACTGGGATTTCTGACCGACCAAGCGCTAACTTTTCTCACCGATGAGAGTTTTTGACCTTAGCCTCAGACACAATTTGAGTTAAAATGCTTGTCGGTTGAAAGTCGTACGCGCGGAAGTTGGAAATGTGCGTTTTGCTAGTCGCATGCACTCTGGTGTCGCTTCAAGTCGGATGAAAACCGTGCGCGTCAAAGTCGGGCATGTGTGTTGGCACCTTATGTCGGAATATCCTGAAAATGACGTTTACAATGCGGATGAGACTGGTCTGTATTAAGGCTCAAACACATCTGCACGGAAACTGCGCGCACAGATTTCATCCGACAAAATATGCGCTCGACGCGTGCGACAAGATTAAGCACACTTGCGCGGAATTCATCCGACTGAACGTGCTTATAACACAGGAAGCGGTCTACTTTTCTGTGGAAAAAATGGGTTCCAATGCTTTGAAGAGGCTAGAATTGCTTTTAAAGCAGCAGAGAATATTGTTATTATTAATATTTCTGCACTTCTATAATTAACTCTTCGTTGAAAGTTCTTAGTTCATGTTCAGCTCTATGTAGCTTCGACTGAACAGGCATCCATTTTTTAATTTGTTGTTATCGAAACTCGAAAGTAAATGATAACGTGGCAGAAGCGAGCAATGTGATTGGTGGTTCGTTTGTTTCGTGCGGAAGAAAGTCGGACGAGTTCAAAGTCACGCGTATCGTTCGCATGAGTCGTCCGACTAGTTCGTAAAAGATGTTAAGTTGTTGCTTGAGTCGACCACGACAACTTGTCGCGTGAAATCCGTGTAGATGTGTTTGAGCCTTTACCGTGCCTTGCCCGGACACACGTACATGTTTAAAGATGATAATGCAAAAGGTTGCAAAATATCAAAAGAACGCCTCACAATTTCATGTTGAGAAGAAAAGCATGTTAGTGATAGGCAAAAGTAAGAATCCTTGATGCTTCAAAGGCGTGAAAAAACTGCCAATAAAGTATTGTGCCAATTCTAATGCCTGGATGACGACTTTAATTTTCAATGACTGGCTACTGAAATGGGATAAAACACTGGATAATAAAATTGTTCTTCTTGTTGACAATTGCACAGCACATGTTGTGAATTGCATCAGAATCGTTTTCTTACCTGCCAACACAACGTCACTAATTCAGCCTTGTGATCAAGGCATAATCTGAGCCCTAAAAGCTTATTTATTACCGTAAGGAAATGAAATCTCGGATTTTGGAAAGCATTGACAGAGAAACATCGGAAGAAGTATGTGCTAATGATTTGGCTAAATCTGTTAATCTGTTGGATGCCATCCACCTATTGGTCGCTTCATGGAACCAAGTGTCAACCAGTACAATCAAAACCCGTTTTGCACATGCAGGATTTACTGAGAACTCTAGTGATAATGCTGACGACACAGCAGAAACGTCCATATTTCCATCAGATACATGTATGACAGAGTCTGATTTTGAGAACTGGATGTCCATTGACGAGGATGGGTGCATGAAGAAATTTGTCAGACTGTAACAGAAACGGGGAAACAGAACGAAGAAACAGAAATTGACGATTCTGAAATCGCAGCACCATCGATACACTCAGAAATGAGAAATGCAATTGACATATTGAGACGTGGATTTCAATATTGGTCAACCAATTTTGAGCTAAATACCAATATGAAAATCATACCGTATTGTAACAATTGAAAATCAATGACTTCATATCATAAATGTAATTTGGTTAAAAAATGTAATAAAATACGTATATATACTGTATTGAATTACTACATATCTATATATCCGGTGTATAATTGAAAATGTAATAAAAGTTATGAAAAGTTTTTGTATTATTGAAAGTACAAACTGATGTTTTTGTTTTTTCGATTAATGAAAACAGTCGGTTATTAGAGACAGATTGACCTCGTCCCATAGTGTCTACATTAAGCGGCAACCACGGTATAAAGAAGAGTTCTAATACAGTGCATTTAATATGCAACCATTTTTATAGTCCTATTTTAAAAAAATTTAGCCCCCTGCCATCATTTACACCAACAGCTAGAAATGAAATTTTAAAAACTTTTGTTTCAGCCTTTAATGACTTCGAAATAAGAACTTTACGATGGCCAAATTACCACACAACCCATCTATATTCACACAACCTCATAAAATGCAAAGGTATTCTCAATGTTAAGTTACTTACTTTTCCAAAGAGTTGGAAGAGTAAAACCTTATCAAATAGTTCGCCTAGACTTATAGTTAGAAAGTAATGGTAGTCGCAGTAGTAATAAGGAAGAGAGAACTCGATCTTTGGCAGGTTTTCAGTAATACCAAACGCCTAGTCGACTGCTTCTCCTGTCACGATGAGCTCCTTATTTTAAATGATGTTCCAAAAGAAATTCTTAACGGCCACATAACCTGAACCGCAGCCTTTGGATAAAAACAGCATCACTTTGGAGCTGGCAAATGATGTCATTCTAGGGACCCAGTATCAAAGCCCACCGATTGACCGTACAGGGTTAATTCCACGATAGGGCTCCTTTTGTTTCCTTTGCAAACAATTTACGCGGCCGTTTTAGCGACCGGATTCATCCGTTGCCATGGAATCGAGTTTTGTCTAGCTCTGCGTTTGACAGACGCCTAAAGGGAGACGGACGATAGGGAGAAAAAAATATTAAAAGACCGAAAAGTGGATTGAGGGAGAAAAACAAAAACAAAACATCAAGGAAGCAAACGGAAAAAGTAATAGGAAGTAGAGGCTTGGTTTAAAATATAAAGAGTAGGAAAAAGAATGCTAAAAGAAAAATATCTCGAGGGAAGATATTCTAGCTATATTCTGTGAGATCGTAAACAAGCTGAAATGCTATGGGTTTGTAAAAATATATGGTTAGCAGTTTGGTTCTTGTTTAATTCTGGAGATGGAATTGCTAGAGGGTAAATTTCTCATTTCCTCCAAAGATCAAAGGTTTCATCAGCGCGAGAGATTCAAGTCCATTATTTCAAGGAAAACGACGCTCTAACCATAACCCGACCCCAACTACGAAGTTTCGGTCTTTATTTATTTATTTTTTTTCAAAGCGAAGAATTCTTCAAAGATAGAGAACAGATTACCATTACATATAACATTTAACAAATATTTTAAGTAAGTATATATCTTATTAGGAAACTTTAGCATAAAAGCTACTTATAAGAATGCGCCCTTGGTCTGTACGTTTATCCGTCCGTCCGTCCGCACGATAACTTGAAAACGGATTAACTTTTTCAATTTCTGTTTTCAGAAATAGGACAATCTCGGCCGTATCAACTTTTCAGAATTTTTCGTGGACCACTTCAAGTCGAATTCAAGTGCTAAAACAGTGAGTGTAAAGAATACCAAGGTAACGGCACGTCATATAACAATCGATTTGTCAAGAAGGAATACATTGTTCCTTTCTGTTCATCTTTCAAGCATTATTGACATCGGCGCGCGCACGTGAAATCGCTTTGTCGACGCACGATTGCTCAAGTGTTCATAATCTATATTACTTAATGTAGGGGAAGAATGGAGCTACTTATTGGTTTTATAATGTCAGTCCGTCCCCTTCATAATTTCTACATTTTTTTTTTAGGTAGAAGGTTGAAAT
>JAHWFO010101667.1:724270-734849 GCA_023313115.1 Rhysida immarginata | reverse complement strand
ATCTAATTGCTCCACCTTTTGCTGCTATCACATCCTCTATTCTGTCCACAAGTTTTGATGTGTTTCCGCAGGAATTTTTCGCCATTCTGCCAAACGTGTCTTTGACAGTTCAGTCAGATTTCGGGCGCTCCACTCCTGCGCGCTATCGACGCTCCAACACATCTCAAAGATGTTCGATGAGGTTGAAATTGGGGCTCTGTACAGGCCAGTCAAATTCTTACACCCTCATTTCATCAAACCATCTGCCTACAACCCTTACTTTGTGGCAAGGTGTGTTATCGTGTTGAAAGAGAAAAGGGCCATTTCCAAACTGCTGCCAGAGGGCAAGGAGTACGGCATTGTCCAAGATGTCTTGGTAACATTCCGCGTTCAGATGACCAGTCAGAGATATGATTGGACCCACGCCAAACCATGAAAAGCACTCCCACACAATCACTGACCCTCCGCAAAACTTCACTGTGGGCACTACTCAGCTTGCCAGATGACGTTCTCCGGGCATTCGCTATACCCACGTCCTTCAATCCGATTGCCAGATGGTGTATCGTGAATCGTCACTACATTCAACCATCCACCATTGCTCCAGAGTCCAGTGGCGTCTCTCTTTGCACCATTGCAATCTCCTCGCTGTATTGGCAGGTGCTGATGATGTTGGGTGTATGGGCCGCAGCTCTGCCATGAAAACCCAGCGAATGCAGATCCTTGCGAAGCTAATAGAGTCAGTAAAGAATCTTGTCAGTCCATCAACCGATGTTTTACGGTTTGCAGTGACCACCATGCGAAGTGCCCTTCGGTGTCTGCCCGACATAGTCTTGGGTCTTCCACTCCTGAGCTGAACATTTGTTCGGACCCTTATCTTTCCACGTCCGGCGTTTTGAACGGATGATTTGAAGATGTTTAGTCTCTCTAACACTTTTGCCTGCAAGGTGTCATCCAACAATTGTATTCCTAAGAAATTATCAGAAATGAAATAAATGAAAACTGCAGATGATACTCCAATCTTAAGAAAATGATATCATCAGAAAAAATGGAAGGAAAAAGACTACCAGGTAGTCAAGATTCGTGGTTCCTGGTGAAATTTTTCCTTCCATTTTTTCTGATAATATCATTATCTTACGATTGGAGTATCCCCACTTTCATCTCCAGTTTCCATTTATAATTTCTTATATGTGCTTATCAAATGTTTTGATTGGTTGGAAAGGAGAAATTACCGATCTGCAAGCTGGGTGCCCGTCCTATCAGTGGCCTGCATCTTGACTACCTGGTAGTCTTTAAGAACACCGGGTGACTGCCTTGCTGTACCTTCTTCACGGTTCCCGATTCGAATCCAGGTCGTGGAATCTTTCCTTCCGGTTTTTCTGATAATATCAATTGTATTCCTCTCGAAGTTCGAAAGCTGCTTTCTTTTGTGCATGCAAGCAATCTCTATTGTGTAGTGTTGAGATGAAGATAACATTTAAATTGCATGGGAATGCCTCATTTTTATGTAAAATTGGTGTCCCATGACTTTTGAGAAAAGTCCTGTAAAGTAATGTATTTGAGAAGTAAAGAAAGATTGTGATTCTTTATTTTTGATTTCCTTGTAAGACTCAATGGGATAAAATATTGTGTAATTGACCAAAAAGTCATAATTCCTAAAGTATAATAAAGATTTAATAGTGCTGAAAAAGTTTTCTTTGTGTCAATTGTAAAGAATGATCGTAATCATCATTCAGGGAAGGCGACCGTCATTTCCGGGAACGTCGGAAAAAAGGAAAATAAATCAACATTAGTTTATTTATCTTAAATTGTTTGTACATAAATAAATAGATACATTATCGCCCTTTTGCATCATAATCTGAATTGAATATACAGGCTCATAATACAAAAAATAAATTAAAGTTTCATTTGTGAATTCACACCTAACACGATATCACGATAAATACTCGTAAAAATCCATATTTCAAAGTTTAAATATTTTGATCAAAAATATTATCTAATTGAGAACTGCATTTTGCTTTACTTTTTTAAAAGGAATAATAAATTAAATTAATTCCATCAAATTTTATAAAATTTCAAAAAACGTTACTTCTATTTCTGTTATTTTATGCCATAACTAAAAAATTAACAGGTTTTTTGCGTGCCCCTTTTCAGAACCATCAGAAAACACAAGGCACTATCAATGTAAATTATAAACTAATTTTCTAAAGCAAGTTTATTTTTTCGAAAACTGAAAACTGAAAATGCTCACCTCTTTGATTTTGAGCCATATATATATATTTGTTTTTGTTTGTTTTTTGTTTTTTTTCCTAAACTTTTTCAGAATTTATGGTGCAAATAATTAAAATAGGTACTTTCTTGTAAACAAATGCTACTATTTACTTAATCTTTATTTTCGAATAAAAACCAATATTTAGAACGTTATTTTACACACACTGCCGAGAGTAAAAGGTATATTTCATTTTGTTTTGCTTCACATTTCAACGGACGGTGGCTTTGGGGTCTCTAATGCATAATCGGCAAAAATTTAAAAATAAAAAAAAAAAGGGAACTTAGAATCCCAGGATCACCTCAACAGGTGGATATATGAAATATGTGGTTAATTATTCAAAGTATACCTTCAAATATTTTATTTACACCAACGTAAAATTGATCACTTGAAACATTTGGTTGAGATAAGACCTTTTTATCAACTGGTACTTAATGGCTTTTCCTAGGCCAAAAGAGTGATCTCAATTAAATATAAAATTATATATAATTTAGCTTAAAAAAATCTGTTAATCTTGAATAAAACAAAACATTATTAAATAACTAAAAAAACATTCAATCTTATAGAATTCAATAGGTGCTGGATGTACATTTACTAAAATGCTTGTAGCCAAAAGTTATAGTTTTTTGAGATACGCGTTTTAGGCCTAGTGTAGTGTTAATTGTGTGAATGATCCCGTGAGCATTGCAGTGAAGACTCAATCTATTGTTCCATCGTGAAACATAGAAATCGTGAATCTTCATCAGTTTTTCTGAGAAATTGCTTGTGAAGAAGCGTGCTCACGAAACCTTTGTCATCGCCATTGTTTGTTTTAATTACACCAAAAATTAGAAAAGGATACGAATAAGAAGAAGGATTCGGAGACTGAACTCGCAGAGAGAAGAAGGGAAATGAACGATCTAAAGATAGAATCGTTGCGCGAAGGAAGACAATGAAAGATGAATCGATGTGACGTCCCTGACGATACGACTATAAGCTGATAAAAATAAAGAAGCAACCAGATGAACGTTTGGTTTAAGAATCGCCCTTTCTTTGAGAAAACTTGCTTCCTTGAGGATGTTTCAAAGTCTATTTGCCATTTTTTATAGAGAGTGTTCAAACCAAAAAGATCGATGCTGATTCGGAAACCGATGCGGTTAATTGAGATTTCCGAGTTGCTCCGGATTCCGCAGATTTCTTCTAGTAACGAACCCACAGCTCGATCGAACCAGGTTCTTCTTGGCTCAACTAAAATGTTGGCTATATTTATGTTTACTTAAGAAGTGGATCCCTTTACTAACCTACCAGTTACCTTGCTTCCCCCCACCCACCTGATTAAATTCTTCCCAATCTTTCCTTTTCCACTCCTGCCTTCTCTTTCCTTCGCCCCGACTTAGTATTCATTAAGAACCTTTCCTGAGAAAACGAAAACAGCCTCCAGTAGTCTTGACTCCGCTTTGAATTCGAAGCACTTGTGATTAAAGAAAATAGAGGAACTCTAAAATGGTAAATAGAAAAACTATGAAAGAAATTTAATTGCTTAAGGGAATCTTTTATAATAGAACTTTATTAATTTTTTATTATTTAATTGACTGAAAGAGATTGACGTAGTTTCTCATTCGAAGCTTCGCAGACAATTATTGAGACCTCACTGATTTGTGTTTGTATAAAATTTACTTTTAAAAGAAATGAATAGAAATGTTTTAATTAACCCGTTGTTTTAATTTAGAACGACACGTTGTTGTGTAATTAACCCGTTCACCAAGAAGTACAAAACCGTACGAAATTAACCGAACTCCTCAAAATTATTAGTGCTTTGCTTGCTTGAAAAACACTCTTTATTAAAAAGAAAAACAATAAAGAGTACTTTTGGCTTTCAGATTTTCCGGCAGACTGTCTTTTATCATTGATTAAGTGTAATGTTGTAAATAATTGAAGTTGAGAAACAATAATCAAAATCAAATAATAAATTTATTATAATCAAGCACAATGTAATTTCAAATCTCGCAACGCTAGGTAAAGGCTAGAACTACTTTATTTATGGAAATGTTCGAGCTATTTCAAGACTTCATGAATTTTTATAGGATTTTGTTATGAATTTATTAAAAACTGTATCTTTCATTTAAATTATGTATGTATTCTTAGAAATTATTCTAATGCTTGGATTGTCAGAATTATTTCTAACTTGAGTAGTTCATAGTTAAAGAATTTTTAGCATATGATTTTTGTTAAAGAATTTATTTTTTTATTTGGGAATATAAACAGGTTAGAAATTACATTGTGCTTAGTTTTAATAGCTGAGAATTTTCTGACTAAATTTATAATTTCGAAAATTCAGTGGTTCTATGTTTAAGTGAATGTCCCTAAAACCATATAGAAATTGAGAGCTTATTGAGTTCCAGCACGGGAGGATAAAAAGAGTTTAATTGAGAACTAATTCAGTTCCTTTCTCTAATGGTTAATTTTCTTTTAATTTATTTAATCATCTGTCGAGGGTTAGCTGTTCCCTTCTGAAGAGTTTATCCGCCTCTCGTTGAAGAATCGATGGGCTGTCTTCAGTTAGTGGCTAATAGACCCATCCGTCCATTACATCACTCCGAAGCTGAATTCGGAAAATTATTTAAATTTCTATTCCTTTGAATATTAAAATACATTAAACATTTACAGGCTTTAAAATTAATTGATAATACTCGTTGCACTCGATACAAACAATAGTTCAAATTAAAATTGCTCCGAAAGTACGCAAAAAATAGGTTCAATTTTTATTTGTATAATAATATTTAGAAAAAATAAAATTTCTTATAAATAAAAAATCCTTTTCTGATTCAAATTTCATGACGAAAAACGCGTTGAAAATGCGATAATGCCGTTTTCGCTGTTCTCCATGCTTTAATTCTAGTCAATCCGAGGCCAAAGAGAGACAAGCTAGGCCACTCAAACGTCACCTGACCATCGGGGTCCGAGAAACAATCCATCCTTTATCGTTTCCAAAAAATGAAAAAACACTGATTGTTAAAATCAAAGACGGAGACAGTGAAGGATAGATTGTTGTTAGGACCCGACGATCATGTGCCTAGGTCTATCTCTCGTTGGCCTCGGTCCCATCTACGTGACGACGTAAACGGCCCGTAAACGGCAAACAAATATCATATTAAAATTAAAATTTAACAAACTCCATATAAAAATGTATCTTGAAAACAGTCGGATGTGTAACGTACGCATTTTTTAATCATTGAGATGACACATCATTAGGGCATTTGAATAATTGATGATCTCAATTTGCATGTAATCTCAATTCGGTGCATGCGCGGCCGAATTACGTTTGATAAATTACGTTTAAAAGGATTTCTTCATTGATGCCATTAGATTTATCATAACCTTAAAATATCATTGCCAAGTATTTCTATATATGATATTTATTAAAAAAAATAACGCAGCAAGAGCATATCGCGTGCTTCATACAAGGCGAAAGTGTCGATATTTGTCCTAATACTTGTTTGGGCTTGAACAGAAGAGCCTTAAAAAAGATTCGAACAATAGGAAGCCATGACTGTGGGGAAAGGGGGTGAAAGCGAACTAGGTAATTGATAAATTAAGCTTGAACAATGTAGAATAGTTAAAAATTAACAAAAATCTATTTTGAAAAGTAACAAGTAGAAGAAAAATTTTTTTTTTCAAAAAACACGCTTATGAATTCATGGAAATTTTTTTTTTTTTGATTCATGCATTGTCACCGACTTTACTATGTGTACAAAATTTCAGCAAGATCGGATTAGTGGAAGGGATTGAAATATTGATTACAAGATTTCATACACCAAACTTGACCTAAACATGGTGAAAGTTATATATGCGTTGTAATAAAATACAAAATAAACTGAAAACAGCATGTTCGTATTTGATAATATGGTCGCACGTGGTGAAACTTCAAGGTGTCCTTTGTAACATTTTTCTGTGGCTCTTGGCACATTCTCGCTATTTTTTTTAATGAAAACTATTTTGCATTCATGAAACTTAATCCGTATGCACAAGTTTATTCGTTAACACAAATATTTATTGTTAATTGCTCTTGAAATTAGAAACAGCGTTAGCTGTGGAATCCGAGCCGCACTTGGGGATGACCCCCGACAAATAATCAGATGCCGGCATGCTATTGCAACTGGATAAATTTCCAATAAAGCAACCAAATTATTTTCTGATTCCGAATCAAAACTCTTGAACGCTGTTTTCAGTCTTCAAACTTTCAGAATCTTCATCGGTTTAGTACGGGAACGGCGTCATTTAGCCATGGTCTCAAAAGTGATGTCTTTCGGTTAATAATTTTCATTAATTGTATACATTTATATCGATTTGAAAAACTTTAAATTTTGTTAATATGTTCATCTTTCCCTCAATTAATTAATTAATTAATTAATTAAACACAAAACGTATATGATTTGAACACGAGTCATAAACACGCGCAAAAATTTAGAATTCTTTTAACAATATCTTTTGAAAATTTAATAAAATAAATTTGTTTTTAATAATAAAATTTGTTAAAATGTTTTGACCACAGAACTGACCTTAAAATTAATCTGAATTTACAAAGAATATTTTTTAAGAAAATCGGAAATCTCGGATGTAAAGTAAAAAAGAAGAATGGGTCAAACTAACAATTTTCCTTAATGAGTTAACCCTTGAGATTTTTTTCACATTACAATTCCGATTTCATTTTTTTTAAAGTTCGTCAAAGTCAATTTCTTTGCTAACAAAGTTTCTTTAATGGTCTGAGAGGAAATACTAACACCAATATTATCAACTCCTTAAAAAATTAGATAAAGGAATAGTCCTGTACACATTAGAAGAAAGTAAAAACAAGAAATTAATGCCCCCGAGGAGGATATAGGAAAGTAGCGGAAGCCTGAGTTCACATATTTTTACCCCTTTATCTGCACCTTTTAATCCCCCAATTTTTTTTTAATCAAAAAATTAATTTTCTCAAACGTAGTATTTAGAAAATATAAAAGCTCTATCTTCTTCCCTTTCTCATCATTTCCGATCGAATGATATATTACATATCATACGTTGTCATAGTTCTAATGACCAAGTGACTGCCACACCCACAACTCCGACCACACTGGGACAACTTGGTCCAAACTTCATAGTAATGTAGATCTTGCCTAGAGGAATTTCACTTCTTTACCACGTAGATCACTTGGTCCCCTCTAACTCCCATCTCCGTAACTCCAACCCCAGTGGGCCAATCAAACCCAAAATAAATTGTGTAGTAGGAGATGCATATAATAAGCTACGTTCCGAGTTTCAACCCTCTACACCAAAAGATGTGGAAAATATGAAGATAACGGACACACGGACATCGTAAAACTAATAAGTGCTCCATTCTTCCACTACATAATAATAATCGTATATAGATCGTCGTCTCATGTTTTCGTAAATCTTCCATTTAAAGCACTTACCCTTTCCCTATAGTCTTCAAATGTTTATTATTTGACAAGGTTGACAAAGAAGATGTTTAAACAAACGGATAATAGAATCGGTTTCCTATTTATTATTATTCTTGCTTTTTTTTACGAGGATAAAAAGTAGTGGACCGTATTATTACTTCTATTTTTCATTCAACAGGTAACGATTTGTCTCGTCTCTTGGGGGGGGGGGGCGGGGCCTCGAGTTCGGCAACTCATAGCCACGGCCATCGATCACGACGAGATGCAGGTTGCCTAGTAACCATTGTTATGCTTACCTCCTACTCCCATCACAAGTGGGCCCACGTACGATAGGTTGGTCAGGTGCTTGTTGAGGGTCATGTCTGGCGAATGGATGGTTCGATTTCCGTCAACTACCTCGGCCACCAGAGACAAATCGTCAGCGTAGAAGCCTGCAGTAGAAAAAAGAGAAACGTATGTGTATGACCAAGAAGAATAGAGGATGTCAGTTTCCACGCAAAAAAAAAGAAAAACAATTACTGCAACAACATTCAAACATTACTGCACGATAGCATTGACTTTAAGAAATGGCAATTAGGTTAAAGAAAACTGATTTCTTTATCCTAATTTAAGTTATGGTGTGAAGAAGAAGATTGTGTGATGCCACGAAAAACTTTAAAAAATTGACCTGTGAACTCTGCAAAACCCAAAGGTTAATTATAACAGAAATAGGGGTCAATGAAATTGTTAAATTTACTTAACAATTTTATAAAGGTGGGTTGCTTTACCCCTCATTTAAACTGTATAATTTTATTAAGAACTTAATGATTTCTTTATCCTAATTGAAGTTGAGGCTTTACCTATTCAAATTACGAAGCTTAGCTTAAGTCTTAAACGAAAATGCTGAATGCATGTAATGCTTTTCTATTCCTCTTACGTTCCTTTCAGGTCAAATTTTGAAACACGGACTTATGTTATCGGATTAAGTTTCATGAAGCCATTGCGCAATTTATTTACAAATTCCAACAGCGATGCGCCAAGAAAATCTCTTCACTGTCAATGTCGTTGAAGAAAACGAATGGCGAAATATTACGAAAGGCCTTTTTTATTAAGGAGAGAACGAAATGACAACATTAATTATTTCAGAATTTATTCTTTAATATCAATCAATCAGTTGAATGTGCTTAATAAAAATAGAAAATTCAAATACACAAATTGTATGTAACGTTAATATTTCTCATGTTTTTTTTTTTAACTCGTTCAGATTTTATTACAGTTTACTAATATAAGTAATTTTATATGTAATAATCATATAGCTTTAGGGATAGAGCCAGACGAAAGATCCTTAAGGAAAGACGAAACTTTTGACCTTTCAATGATGCAAACATTTAAATGTTTAAATCGAGACAGACGACAAACGGTAAGCAGGTGTTTTCTTGTTGAATAATTTCACTTCTATGAGGTTGATGGGTTTCAAACATATGATGACATATGCATCATTTATTTCAAGTTTAATTAAACTATTTGTATAAAAACTATCAGGTCTTTTTGCTTGAATTTTCAGTGTGAAGAAATCTTGTTGTCCTTAGAGGAATCATTGGCAGGTCTGCAGCGGTTTACGTCATTACATTAGAAATTTATTTGTGTTTAGCAAACCTGTTTTTTTTTTTCCTTAAGCAGTATTCATTAAACGTAATTGGTTTTAAGGATTTTTTTTTAAATTTAATTAACCTGCATCTGTAGAGGATTTTGTCAGCGTGGAACAATTTGTGACGTTATTGTTTTCTTGCTGTCGATTCTGTCTGTTCTTTTTTTTTTCTTCGCTATTGAACCATGAAAAGCAGTAACACTCACAAAGAATCGTCGCAAAAAGAAGCGTTTCTTGAGCGTGGGCACAATTTAGATTTATACTAAGTTTATATACTAGTGATTTACAAATAAATTATAGGCTACCTTATTGTTTAAAATGTTAAGGAAATAATTACAATAGCCTTCGAGATGTACGAAGTAGGAATGACATTACAGTATGTGTTCAAAATGCCGAACCTGTGTCTCGAAGTCGTTGGTCTAGTGTTTGAAACGCCCGGCGATGTGGGTGATCACGATCTGGAAAACGCTGTTGGTAAATCCTTTCCGCTTCAGTAGCATTACCCTGCACCTCGCCGTAGACGAGATGCATGTCCGCCAGCTCCGCATTACTCAAGCGATCCATTGTACGACAATGGAGTTATATGTTTCGTATCCTCTCTTTTAAAGGAGAGAACACGAACATTTTACATGTTTAGATCCTAATTTACATGGACCCAACCATTGCCGTCCGGGTAACGCACATCCATTCCTACCTCGTACAAGTTGCATTATCTCTGTAAGGATGCTTTTCCGGACCCATGTTTATAAGAAAAAATATGGTTCCCCACTACAAACTGTACAGGGTATTTCATTCTTGACCTGCCTTTCTGAATCACCCTGTATAGTAATTTTGAATAACGTAGTAAAAATTATTATGAAAGTTTTTGGAAGTAAATTTGTATAGAGTTTAAAATGCTACGATGTTAGTCTTGCTTGGTTAATAAAAGTTTATTTTTTTAAATGTTACTTGTTGAGGTGTTATGTATTTTTCAAATTTTAGCTTTCCATCAGATTTGTACCGAAAAACTTTTCAATGAAAACAGTAAATCTCGAAATCTGAAATTTGCACGTTTGTATTGAATCTATTAACAATGTTGAAAATTATGGCAAACAAGCAGTGACGCAACTGTATAGAATTTGTTACATTCTCGTTTCTTTACCTTTGAACGATTAATATCATGAGACTTTCTTAAGGTCTTTTGGTGTTTGCTCATTAATATCATTTTGTTACTGAAGTTGAAAAAACTTGATGTTCAAATCACAACATAAAAAAGTAAAAAAAATATAAAAAAAATAAAAAAAAAAA
>JAHWFO010101667.1:673997-716133 GCA_023313115.1 Rhysida immarginata | reverse complement strand
AAACCCAATTTCCTGCGGGTGGCGGGGGGATGTATTTGCAAGGCAACCCACCCCAACCCCCCCCCCCCAACCCCCCCCCCCCCCCCCCACTCTCCAACCCCGAAACAACCTACTTAAGTAGGATTTAACACAGAGAAAACCGCCAAAGGGAAAAAGAAAAGGGGAGGAATGGGAGAAAGCACCCTTCTCAAACATTTTAATCAAGAAGGACGAGATTTATGATAGCGAGGATTAGGCAGGGGATTTGGATACAGTTTTTAAAATGAAACTCAACCACTTCCCTCGCTCGTAGCCCCTGTACACGGCTGACTCTATCCATCGATTTTCATTATATATCTAAAATAGTCGCTTAATTTTATACAGTTTGTCTGACAATATTACAATGCAAATCTACGTTCAGCACGGCAAAATATTGCACCAGAAGCGTTGTTAAAACTTTACGATGCACATTACAAGGCGGAAGATTCTTCAATGACTCTCATCAGAGACACATGGTTCACATTTCTTCTAACTCTAATCGTGCATATGAAATTTAAAGTATTCAACATGATGATTTGTTATTTTCTAGTAATCATTTGCATCAAACCAAGAAGAAAGAATTGATACTGAGAAGGAAAACAAGCACTAAACGATAAAAGTCAGTCGTTCAAATAATTGAATGAGCCACGACTGACAAAGTATATATATTGTCACTATATATAAAGTCACTAAATTGTTTCTACTATCCTAAGATTTTAAAAATGAAAATGTGGAATAAAAAATTGAATTGTATTCGCCACTGTTGTCTAAAAAAAGCGGAAAGTCTTGTTATGGAATTCAACTTTAAATATTTAATTTATTAAAACATTCGGCACACAAAAGAGAGAAGACAGCCTCTCTCATTCTTTCTTCCTCTCTCTCTCTCATAATATAAACATTATGTTTGCATGTATTTAGGTATATTAACAATCAGTTATGTTTATTTTTCTAAGAGGCTAGATAAAAGATCTGAATTCAGCTTAGTAAATAAAGCTTCAAACAGCAGCATAATGTTAAAGAAAACAAAGTTATCATTATCAATTTTTTACTGGATAATGGGGTTCATGGTATATTTCAATATTTATTCTTGTTAATATAAAATAATAGTTTCACAAAAAATGCTTCCGAGATATCGGATCTATCAAAATAACGAAATCGTATCTGAAAATAAACATACTGACAGAAATCTAATATATTTACTTTTTCATAAAAAATATCCACACAATTTTTTTTAATTAGAAGATTAGGCATTTCCATTTATTCTCAAAAGACTAACTTTGCTTTTTCAAAATAAAGAAAATACTTTTAGAGACTATCCTATTTTGTTAAGGCAAAAATAACAGTACGATTTGCTACATTGCATAGCTATGAGTTTAAACCTGATACCTGCACACCCATTCAGAATTTCATCATCTATACAAAAAAATACCATGACATACATTAAGTGGCCATTAGAGACATTTCGTGGGTATTATGAGTATCTGATGGAACAATCATTATAGAAAATAGGAAGATATTTCTATAACACACGAGTCAAACATATTCTATTTATTTATGAAAATGTAATTTTCGAGATTTGAATTTCAACGTTTCAAAATACTTTAACATGACTGAGGGATATGACTTAAGTTAGCAACAAGTGGTTGTGATGTTCTTCATTCCTGTTAAAGTATTAATGTTTTCATTTAGTATCATTAGAAGACTAATGGGGTAGGAATATGAAATATAGAGAAATGAAGACAAATTTGTACATTTTACATGCTATATGCAAATTTTTCAGAACATAAACACTTGAAAAGAGCAAATTGTTTGAGAAATAAAGATGAAGTGATTTAAAATTTATTTTTAATTTTCACATAAGACAGAGGGTGAGGACCATTTTAGACAGCAAATACAGGTATCATTGACGAATTTATAGATACTAAGAGATATAAAAGCGAGGTGGAAGGAGACGATGATGATATCCCTCATAGGCCATTAACAAATGACGTTATCGAGGGAGACCAAGTAAGCTGAAGCTATACTAAATCAGGAATTGACTCACCGACAGCAGCCATGGTCGCACCGATGAGGATGAGAGAAGCTCCGACACCGACGGCTTTACATGCTCTCCACAGACACGGCGCCGTCACTTTGCCGGAGGTTCCCGTCGTCACGGGGGCCATGACGGTTCGGGTCGACCGTCAACCCTTACTCGTTATGATGGTGGTGGTAGTGTCGAGCGCCACCTGTTGGCGAATGAGCGAGCGAGCGAACGAAACGAACGAACTCGGAACTGCAAAGGTTCGATCCACCGCGAGTCGTTCGTCAGGGGGAAGGAGGCGTTCATCTAAGGGGCCCTCATTCAATCCCACGCTTACGGGTAAAGGTTGGCTGGTTGGTTGGCTCATTGATCGGTTTTTAGTCGTAATGGACTAGACCAGGCACTCCCTCCACTCCTTAAGAACCCACCCTCTATTTTCTCTCTCTCTCTCATCCCTCCGTCTATGTTTTCCCTGTGAAAGCTAAGGTTCTTCTGACCATGCGTCGAAATTTGTGAAGACTCGTCGAAATTTCACTCGGAGAATATTAACCACGTGTTGCGTCCTGAATGTAATTGAAATTCCGTCGAAGGTTTATATCCTTAAAAATGTTTTAGCTACCACTTTACATGTATATTCGCGTTGATATTTTAATAAAAGACGCGCTAATTTAAACTCTTGTCCTTTAAAAATTCAAGTCAGCTCGATATCTATTCACGTAACTTAAAAATTACTGCAATTCTCTAAACCGTTCATTATATCTTCAAATATTTTTTATAATTCCTACTTTAAATTGTTAGTGGAAGAGGCATCACGCGGTTTAAAATCTTCCATAAAGTTATATTGAATTCAGAACAAGTTCTTTCTATGCTACTGACCAAACATTTTTTAAGGCTAAGATCAAACCTGGACGAGGGTCGTTTGATAAGTAAGGAAACAATGGTACTTAAACATATGTTTTTGGAAAAGTTCTTTTTTTACTTTTCAAAATAGTCTCCACTTAATCCAGCCAGTTTCCAATTTTTTCATCCAATGACGTTATCATTCAAGAAAAAATTTTCCTCACCGAACCAAAGTTTTGTTTGGAAACAAGAAGACGTTTCCGTTGACATGGGGCCAATTCCAGGGAAATAGTGTGGATGATGAATTAACTGGAAGTCTAATTGGTTTTTGCCATTGCGTTTGTTGTCTTGGTGGAAAACGATCTTTTTTTTGTGGTAACTGCTATATTGCTCGCTTCAACCGAAAGTAGCACGTGACCTACACGAGATTCTGGTTGAAATTTGTCACGAGCAGGTTTAAAGAGTGTAACGTGTCAGCCATCGCGTGAAAAAAAAAGACAATTTTTACAACGACTCATAGAAATTTACCTTACTAATATAAAAGAATTCCTACTACTTTCAAATTTATTTATAAACCCAAAAGTAATGAGTATAAAAAAATTAGAAATGAGGTTACCAAACAGATTAGACTGTCCAAAAGTCTTTATTATCAATCTAAAGTTAATTTAGCTGTTAATAATGCTAATAAAAAATGGAATATTATAAATGAATTATTGAACAGAAAATGTTCTAAGTCCTCAACTGATAATAAGAAAGTTGACTTTGAGAATATGATTATTATATAAATTGTTGCAAAGATTTTGTGATTAATAAGCCTACATCTTTTTTTTTTTTTACCCCTGTAATACATATTGAGGTGGTATCATATATTAAGAATTTGAAAACCTTATCGGGGTTTTTCTTTAATAATATTAGTTCATATGTTCTTAAGAGTATTTTTCATCTTATTTCTAAACCTTTATCTTTCCTTATAAATTTGTCGTTTGATCGTGGTATTTTTCCGCGTATTTTAAAAAACTCTGTTGTTATACCTGTATATAAGGGAGGTGATAGAGATTTTGTTGGTAACTATCGTCCTATCACTTTAACGTCACCACTTGCGAAGGTGTTTGAAATGGCTATGATGAGTAAACTAAGTAAATTTATCAATAATTGTAATATTATTTCTGGTAAACAATACGGTTTTCGTAAAAATGGAGGGACCGAACCATTAATACAATTAGTAAGTTCTACCATTGCTAAAGCTATGGATAAGGGTAACAATCCCTTAGCAGTACATGTTGACTTAGCTAAAGCATTTGATTCCGTGAATCATGATCTTCTGTTAAAATTGAATGCAATTGGGGTGCGTGGAATTGTTAATAATTGGTTCAGAACATATCTTACAAATAGACCACAATATACATTTCTTAATAATAAACTAAGCGATTCGCTAGAAGTTAAGCGTGGGGTACCACAGGGAACTATTTTGGCACCATTATTATTTAATTTATATTTCAATGATGTTTTGAATCTTAATTTGTTAGGTAGTGCTTATGCTTATGATCTTGTTATTCTTTACTTAGGAGAGTTCAATTTAAATTTTAGAAATGTAGCCCCTTCAGACACAGACCTTAAATTCGATTGTAAAAATTTAGTTTTTACATTTATTATACTGATACTGTTACATTAAACATAACCAGCAGTTTTTTATTTATTAACATTTTTTATTATCTTTTTACATGTATGGCTATATTTGCTACCGAAATATACATATTTATTAGAGAATCAACAGATTTTATTCATGTCATTTATTTAGTATGAAATTTTACAAAACATAAAAAAATACCGCACTTTTGACAAGGTAAACGTCCAAGATACAAGTTGGAAACATATGTTGCCAAGGTGACTGAAGGGGTTAAAGAGTGATCTAGTAGGGATAACTAGGTGGCTTTTTGATAATGGTCTGCGCTTAAATCCAATTAAGTCTAAAATTTCAAATATTTCAATATAAAAATATGTTTATGGATCATTCTGCATTACTTTTTCATGATTTTTTATGTAATGGATCTTGTTTGGAACTTTATGGAGAAATTAGAAATGTAAATAATTTTAATTACTTAGGTATCATTATTGATTCAAATTTAAATTGGGACTTACAATGTCAAACACTTTTAAGTAAATTAAAACGTATTGGTTGGACCTTGATTCAACTGAAATATATTTTACCTCACTCCTTAATAAAAATAGCATATTATGCATTTTTTTACTCACTCTTACAATACGGCATTGTAAGTTGGGGTGGGACTTATAAGTCTCATATTTTAAAATTACAGAATTATCATAAAATGATACTTAAGATTTTATTTGATCATAATTATTCAGTTGATTTTATGAATCTTCAACAAATTTATGTATTGAAAGTAATGATAAAGGTAATTATGGAGAAAAATATTCCTTTAAGCTTAACTAGCCATTATAAAACTAGATATGTTGCGACTAATGCGATTTCGATTCCAGCTGTTGTACATACAAATTCTCTTCATCAATATTATTTTATTTCTAGAAGAATTTATAATTCTGCTCCTATATATATTAAAAATATTTCCCTTAAAGGAAATTGGCGGAGAGTTATAAAAAAATGGGTCTCTTCAAATAATGATTTTGATTCTTTTTTTTCCCTTTTCCATCATAATTTTATATTATTATTTTTTAATCCTCCTTTTAGATTTAGTTTTTAGTTTTAGTTTTAGTGTAAACCCTACGAGCTTAGGCTCAGTGGTTACATTTTATTGTATTAACTGATTTTATTGTATTGTATTTATTATAAACTGATTGTATTATACAATAAAATAAAAAATTAATACCTGTAATACCTGTAAAAGCAAAAATTAACTAAACCACAAAAAGAAAATATTGTTTCTTTTTTTCTCTTTGTTGTTCAGTTAATCTTTGCTGTTGGGTTTATGAATAAATTTGAAATTAGGAGGAATTCTTTTATATTACCGTATATACCCGCGTATAAGCCGAATTTTTTTTCTCCAAAAAATGACCCCTAAAAACCACATTCGGCCTATGCGCGGGTCAGAGTTGATAAGTGGAGTTTACAAAAAACTAAGCAGTAATTTTATTTCTTAATCCGTTTAGATTTCATTTATTAACCCTTTCACTGCATAAATAAATTTCTGATAAGATAAAAGTATTCTCTCTCTTTGCAGCATAATGAGAATGTCTAAAAGGCTGTGGCGGCCATATTGGAGAAAGTATGAGAGGGGAAGGGGCTTCAAACGAAACCAGCGCATCTTTACGCGTTCTCTCATTGCAAAACATACAGTAAATACTTTAATCTAAACAGTATTCAAAATGGAACATCGAAGATTCAAGAAGACTAAAAAATTCGATTTCGAAACTTTTTGAACATCGATACATGAGCTACCATCGACACTATCGCCAAGCACTAGCATATGAAATTTAATAGACCTTAACAGTACAATTATAAACAATATACAGTGCAGTATTTCACGTCTTTTTCCTCAATTTTCCATCCACTTTTCTGTTAAAAGCAAATGCTCTGGGGTCCGGTAATGATAATAATAAAAATACGTTAGGCCTACTGAAAGATGATCGATACAAAATTGAAACCATGATCGAAAAATGGTTTATAAAATAAAATACTTCAAATAATTTTTTTGTATCTGTTACGCATTGTAATTTTAAAGACTATATAGGGTGATTCAAATCGTGTGTAAAACAATTTAAGGGGGTATTATAGATGTCAAGGTAAACATGGGTTCGAATTTGAACGCCAACTGGGATAGGCCTATGAACAGAAATAAAAATGCCAAGATCAACGAGTTAATAACTCAGGTTCTGTAAAGCCTAGATTAATGAAATTTGGAGGAATAACAGGGTACATAAGACTCTATATACCATTAAAATTTGATTGAATTCCAACAAGACGTTTTCGAGTTAATCATTCAACATCATAACACGTTTACTTTTGAGTACTAACCAGCACTTGTTACAATTTTCACTGCATAACTCGGAAACTTCTCGTTGAAATTCGATCAAAGTTTAACGGTATACGCAGTCTTATTTACCCTGTTATTCCTCCAAATTTCATTAATCTAGGCTTTACGTAACCTGAGTTATTATTTGGAGTTCGGTCCCGATTTGCCCCAAACTGCCGCATTCCTTTTGAATATCGATAGCCTATTATCGCAAAGCGCATAAAATTTAATATATCTTACAGCACATTGTACAAATACATACAATATATGTCAAACAATACATATAAATACATTAATTAGTGCATCATGTCGCATCTTTTTCCTCAATTTTCCATTGTAAAAAGCAAATGCAAAGTCAAATCCCGAAAACAAGATGGAGACGACCATGTTAAACTGTCACAGTGTTCTTGCCAAGTGCGTCTTGAAAATCGTCCAATAATATTTTAATAAATAAAGCTAATATGGTTATAATTAAAATATATTCTTACATTCACAAAAAAAGATCAGGAATCGATTTCCACACCCAAAAATCAAAAATACATAAATAAAAATGCGTTAGGCATACTGAAAAATGATCGAACCAAAGTTGAAACCATTATCGAAAAATGGTTTATAAAATATAAAATTCTTCAAATAATTTTTTTGTATCTGTTAAGCGTTGTAATTTTAAAGATTATATATGGTGATTCAAATCGTGTGTAAAACAATCTAAGGGGGTCAAGGTAAACATGGGTTCGAATTTGAACGCAAACTGAGATAGGCCTAGGGGCGGAAGTTTGCCCCAAACTTGAAAATCGTCCAAGAATGTTTTAATAAAGAAAGTTAATATGGTTATAATTAAAATATATTATTACATACACAAAATAAGATCAGGAATCGATTTCCACAACCAAAAATTTTTCCCTCAAGCGTTGCATTTTTTTTTCTTTTTTGCCTCGTCTTATGCCCGGGTCAAGGCGTTTTTCAACATTTTGGGCTCAAACACAGGGGGTCGGCCTATGCGCGGGTCGTCTTATACATGAGTATATACGGTAATATTCAATTTTTCCCAATTTTTATTATTAGAAATTTACCTTCTTATCAAACGATCTTTATACAAAGAATCACAATGTACAATACACACTCACCATTATCAGACTAAATATAGACAAACATAATGGCATGCAAAGTCATAATTGGCTAAACACATTGTGGCAGAGTTTGAAAATAATATGACATTATTATAATTTATATTGTGTATTTTTTATAATAAACTTCTGAAAAATAAAATGAATATAACTTTGAAAAAATATGGGCACAAAGTGGTAAGACCCTGATAACAGCAGACGTTTCGGATAGAGACTATCCTTTGTCAAAGCAAAAAATAAAAATGATGAGAAGGGCGTTAGAAGAAGTCTTATATATAGACACAATAGGGGGGGGGGTGCGGAATTGGTTAGGAAGAACAGAAGGGAGCCTCACCCATAACTACTCCCTTAAAGAAAGATGTTATCCTAAATCTGTCATACGCGCCTCTATCTATTTTTTTTTAATCTTTTATCTAAAGTTCGGGGAGAACTGGACGCTGCCAGTGGTGATGTGCCAACCGTTTCACAGAGGAAACGACATTGTCGGCGTTCGGACCGTATCAGGATGCCTGAATTCATCCGTTCTGTCCAAGGTTCAATCGATGAGGACCCTAGGAAGTCCACAAGGGCACTCGGGAGGGAGCTGCAGGTTAATGAGGCGACCATTCGACGTGTGGTGCATGAAGATCTATGTGTTGCGGAGGGGGCAGTTCATATCCGAGACAACCAAGAAGAATCGACTGGACAGTGCCAAGGGACTCCTCAACAAGCTGAAGCATCCGGAGGAACCAGGAATGCTGTGATTGCTCCCAACATGTGGCCCCCTAGGTCCCCTAATCTCAATCCTTTGGACTATTACGTCTGGGACACCGTTGAGAGGGAGTCCAACAAGCATCCACACAACACCGTTGAAGCTCTCAGGCCAGCTATTGTGGAAGCAATGGCAGAAATCCAGAAGACCCTGCCAGCGGTTCCGACAGCGTGTGGAGGCTGTCATTGCAGCGGACGGTGGTTTTATTGAATAACAATATGTATTTTGTAGTCCTTTGTACAAAAATGTAAATTGTAATAAAGGCTCTGTGGTATTCTTGAGTGTCTGCTCCTTCTACCTGCAGACGTCGTTTTGTTCTCAAATACCTGTATAAACATCGTAATTCCCGTGCCATTAACAATTTAACCTTTTCTAGCCATCGCAACACTTACGCTAGTTCTTCCTTATCATCCAACCCTTAATAGTATCAAAAATATCCTAAAGAAGTATCCATTTCCAGTTATGCTACCTCCTTTATTCTCAAGATTAATCAGCACCTGACCTGCACTTCTCACAACCTAATTTATTTGTTACATTGCAAAGTTTGTTAGAACAGTTTCTTGGGGATTCTTGTTAGAACACCATATGTGCCGGATTCGCCAACCACAAATTCGACATCCTTAACAATACTAACACCCCTGTCGCTAAACACTAATTCCCCTTGCCACTCCCTACAGAACGTTAGTCTTTATATTCTTCGTAACAACTTCCATAACAAAAAAGAAAAAGCAATTTGAGTCTTTTCTCATTTAAATATTCAATTCCCTCACCCCTAATGGCATTAACCTTAGCAAACGTACCATTCCCTCGCTACTTTTGCCCATTCCCCTGTGACTCAAGTTATTCCCTAACTTATCACAGGTCTTTCTACGGTTCTTTCTTTGCCCTCTCCTTTTCTGTGCCTTTGTTTTTCCCTCTCTACAATTTTCTCCCACCCCCCTCCACATTTTCTTTTCACATTTTCCACTTTGTCTTCTTTTTTTAATGCCCAATTTTCACTAATAATTTTTTTTTTTGTTGCTCAGTTCTAATAAGTTTTTTCTTTCCTTTTTACAATTACCATTTTTATTTTCTTTTATTATTTTTGTCACTATTTTCATTTCTATTTTATGTTTCTCCTGTCATTCATTATGCCATCACTAATGCACTTTCTTCATTGCCCCATCATCTCCCATTAGCCCTCGTTCTTTCTTATTCCAGCCTATGTTTCCCTTTCATTCCATTCCGCCTAACCAACTAGCCAATACTTCCACCCCCTCATAATGTATGCATATAAGACGTCTCTAACGTCCTTCTTATCGTTATTTTTATTTTTTGTTTTGACAAGGATAGCCTATCCGAAACGTCAGCTGTTTTCTGATTTGGTTTATTCCAGAGTTTTTGTGATTCGTCCTTCTTTTCTTCTACACCCGTCATTGAAAAAAATGAAAGTCACTACAGTAGTTGTCGTTAGATGTTGAAGTCACAAGTAGGACATTTTTTTCCTAATAAAATCATGACTTGGAAAATTATTTTTGAAGTAAAGTTCTGATGAAGCTGGGATTTTCATAGAAAGTTGGGGAAACGTTTTTTCACAATGTGAATTCATAGTTCTTGTTGTGACAACATTTATTGCAAATAGGCGGTAGTAAATATAATTTTAATATTTAATTTTAATTGGACTCACTGGAGTCTATATAATTTTAATTAGATTATAAACGTAGGAGTTGTGATAAAATATATATTAATTAAGATAAATAAAACTCCTTTAATTAAAAGAAAATAAATAAATTAAAATAAATAATATAAAACAATGAAAGGAGTTTTACGAGTGGTGAAGTGAAACTGATATGTTAGGTTCTGATGAAAATGGAAATTACACAGGAAGTTGGAGAAGAATAATTTCAACAACAGAATATCAAGCAACAGAAAAACCACAATTGAAGAGCAAGTGGAGATACGTACAACAACTCTGCTGCAGACAACATAAAGTACAACAATGGTGGTGTCAAATTTGACCTTTGACCTCGAATTTTGCACTTGCAATTTGTAAAGTTGCAGGTAGAAAAAAATTCCATTTGTACAGTTGTAGAGCTCAAAACGCTGATTTTAACAAACAAACAAACAAAAGACAAAAAATAATCTAAAAATAAACCCACTACAACAAAATGAAATTTCAGTGCTCATGCTACTTTGAGTTTTGTCAATGAATGAAGTGCTCAATGTGGTGTCTTTCTGTAGCAATGCTTAACTGTTCACGATATTTCACAGAATCCATCACATTTAACGTCATTGGCCGCCACGTTCGCCTGATTTGACACCACTTGTTTTTTTCCTTTGGGGATATATCAAGGACAAGGTGTATGCCACTGTACCAGCATCAGTAAATGATTTGAAACAACGAATTTAGCAGGCTTGTACAAACATAACATCCATCACGATGTTAAATGTGTACCGTGCACAGTTATGCATTGCTGCAAAAAGACACCACATTGAGCACTTCGTTCATTGACAAAACTCAAAGTAGCTTGAGCACTGAAATTTCGTTTTGTTGTAGTGGGTTTATTTTTACGCTTAGTTTTAATCTTTTTTTTTTGTTAAAATCAGCGTTTTGAGCTCTACAACTGTACAATTGGAAATTTTTCTCTACCTCAAACGGGCCTCAAACTGTGTAACGGTTACAAAGTTACAAATTGAAAGGTACAAACTTTTCGAGGTCAAAGGTAAAACTTGACACCACCGTTGTTTAGCCCTTACCTAACTTCCTATACGTTGCCTGCAACAGATTTACTGTATCTCCACACGTTTTGAAAGTGTATGGAAGGTAACAGACTTTTGACTCATCCTGTATATCAGGGCTGTCCAAGATTTCTGTCCGCGGGCAGCGCCGGTGCACGCGGATAATTTCCCCCCCTTCCCCCCATTGCACATTAAGTTGATCAGTTCCTTAAAGTCGAGTTGCTAATTATCAATTCGATTCGACACTGTAAACAATAACAACAACAAAAAAAAACGAGTCACTTTACCATTTTATTTCCTTCGTTTTAATGTGACAATTTTCTCTTTGTCAGGTAGAATTTTATTTTCTTTTTCCCGATAGGACACGATTGCATATTAAGCATTTAGAATCCGATCTGTGAACAATGAAGAAAAAAAAACAGATTCTCCCAATCCGGTTTAAATACTGGTTCAGTGATTTTATGCTTTTTCGGAATGTGCGCCACGTTATGCGAGACAAAAAACAAGCAAGTATCAGTAACAAAAGAAATAATGCCTCATTTAACGGAATCGCCCCCTAAAGTCTGGCAACACTGCATAGGAAAAACTATATCCACTCCCCTCCTGAGTTTTGGACTATCTCCTCGGCTTTGCCCGTGAGCTTTTTATGTTGCACGCGGGCGACGTGCACGATTTGGACGGCCCTGCTGTATATAAAGAAGAATGTTCGTGTCAACAGAAGAAACAGCGACTGTTAGACCATACAAAGTGATGAATGACCAAGTTTTGCTTCAACACATCGAGAGCAGGGTGCAGTTGCAACAACAGATTACCAAGTAGTAAATAAGCGCACTCAGTTTGTTGCGATTGCAGAGCACACTGACACAAAAGATCATGTTCATCCACTGCCACCCAAGAAGAGTTGCTTTATCGAAGTTATTGTTGCCATATATTTCTACATCAACGCCGGGGAAATATTATTGTCATGGAAACCGATGTAGTGAAGATGAAACAATATTTTCAAGATGATGCAATGATAGAATAGACAGAACATTCGTTTCCAAGAATTATTAACAATTAAATTAACAATGAGCAGGAAATGAGCATAATACAGTCAGTGAAAAAAGTATGGGAACTCTATTGTTTTGCTTGTTTTTAAAAAACGCTTTATTGAATATTTATTATTTTTTTCCAGATATTGTAAAACTTAATTTGAAATATACATGTATAGCTAAATCAAGAAATAATCTCATTAATGTGCTGAAAACCTGAAAATTCTAAAAACACCGCGACAAAAGTATAGGAACTTTCTAAAATCTTTTCTTTTATGTCAAAAAATGACTCCCACCTATATAAAATTGTTGCATCTGAAACATACCATTCTAATAAAGAGAATATTCAATATTTGATGATTAGTGCTCAGAGAACAACATACCAAGAAGCTCAGCTCTATCTGCATTTGAAAAGGGCAGATTTCTGATTTTTACAAAGACGGGAAACGAATTTCAGAAATGGCATCAATTAAACATCGAAGTAAGCATGTCGTTACGTCGTATTTAAAAGATCCCGGAACATCTGGAGTGAAGAAGAGGCCTGGAAGACTGCCTGCAATAAGCAAGAGAAATGCCAGAGCTCTAATCCGACCTGCATCAAATTCTGAAAGCAAAGCCAAAGAATTGAAATTCAAGTTGGACTGGACTGCAATGTACGAACTGTTCAATAGAAAACCCCTCATATTGTTCGCAAAAAACTGTGCCGAAAACCAGCATTGAAACCACGACATAAAGATACCCGTCGTGTGTTTATTTCACACATGAGTTGGACCACTGAATGGAAAATGATTATCTTTTCAGACGAAAAGAAATTCAAATTAGATGATCCTAATGGATCCAGATACTACTTTCATGATTAAGATATACTCTTATTACGACGTCAAGCAGGTGGAGATTCCCTAATCATCTGGGAAGATATTGGTTATGGGTGAAAGTGTGGACCGTAGTTTATGGACGGTCGCATAACATCAAGGGATTACATAGAACTACTATCACGAGTTCTCCCTCGTCAAGAAAGATCGATGGCGGGACCAATAAGGTAGTTCCAATACGACAATGCTGCCATTCATACTGCAAAGTATGTTACAGAATGGTTTGCCCTGAAGAAAATCAAACTTTTCCAGACTCTAGCCTTATCATCCGACATGAATCCAATCGAAAATGTTTGGATCATTTTGGCAAGAGATGCGTACAAGAATGGCAGATAATTTTCATCCAAAAAAGAACTCAAAGAAGCCATTATTTTATCGTAGCTCAAAATGACATTAAAAACCTGTACGATAGCATGCTTAACCAAACACATGCCTTGATCAGTGCTCAAGGATCCTATAAAAAAGGTATTAAATGTATTCGACTACATTAAAACACACAAATTCCTTAAAATAAAATGTTTATATAAAAGTTCCTATACTTTTGTCGCGGTGTATTTTTAGAGTTTTCAGGTTTTCAACATATTAATGAGGTTAGTTCTTCTTTTAGCTATACATATACGCTTCAAATTAAGTTTTACAATATCTGGAAAAAAAATAATATTCCATAAGGCGTTTTTTAAAAACAAACAAAACAATAGAGTTCCTATACTTTTGTCGCTGACTGTAGCACGATATTGATAGGGCAGCCTCTCTCGAGGAGGCAAAGAAATAGACGAGTCTCCCTTCAGCTATCTAAGAAATTTTCAGACGATTTGGGTGTTTGGAACCCTTGAACAGTGTAGAACCTTCCCGACGCGGCGGCAACTTCCCCATCCTCTTCCAGTGCATTGGGTATAAGAACGCCGGTGGGTCTCGGGCGACAAAGCATACATCAACTCGACTCTTCAAATCAACAAGTACACAATATTGTGCTCTTTAATAATCGTTCGAATGATACATGTTAATTCATATCTGTCGAAATGCAACCGAAGAAAAGAACGAGTATTGGTCAGAGAAGAGAAAAAGTTATCTGGCGTCGGAAACTTCTGAACAACGGGAGCTTCGTTTACAGCAGGAAATTGTAAAATTACTGAAAACCAATTTGAGTTATTATTTAACTTCTTGAGGTTGTTCTGTTTACCTACAATTGTCATTATCCCGGGGTACGCCGGGAGTCTCTGCTAGTCTTAAGATAAAACCCAGAAAGTAATTCCTTCAATTCTACTTGCACAAATCTGATGATGAACTCAGAGTTCGAAAACGTCAGTTTAAATTCTTTAAAGTGGTTCCCAACCTTTTTCGAATCGCGATCCCCTTTTCTAAAAGATAAGTAACTCGCGACGCTCCTCCCCCACCTCACATTTGAATAAAAAAAAAAGGCATTTTAACAGGATTGTACATTGCAAAACAGAAATAAACTCGAAATATCCTAAAAAAAAAAAATAAATGAAAAAAAATAAGCACGGCGACCCCCCAGAAAGGCTTCACGACCCTCCAGAGGGTCGCGAGCCCCAGGTTGGGAACCAGTGCTTTAAAGAATTTTCTAAACTCAATGTGAGAAAAGTTTCTTCTCCTCCCAATTTTCTGTATAATTTCTACAACATCTAACAACAACAACAACAACAACACCTGTGTTGAATTTAAGTTTTTTATTTAAATTAATTTTAAGAGGTTATAATCAAAAATAGGCCTACATATCATTTAACAAACCTCTGTCCTACCATTCTACATTTAAATATGACAATTTATTTGGAGAGGGCGTAATAGATAAAAAACAATAGTTAAAAAAACGAAACATTCGCTGTGTGATCTTATTTAATATATGAACAAAATAAGCTCAGAAGCCAATTTCGATTTTATCCAACTCTCATTTTAATTAAAAAAGAAAACCAGGAACTTTCTATTTATACTATTTAATAAAGTCGAGAGAAGGATCAATATCCGTTGCTCTTAAGCCATTATCAGACTTCAGAGGAAAAAGTGGGTGTTTGAAGCATACAATCTGAAAATCAGTTGGAATACGTCGTAATTGGTGGGATGATGAAAGCCGATTCTTAACAACATGTTTATGAGCAAAAAGGGAAGGAGGGTGGCTGAGTGGGTTCTATTTTTGATAATATTGTTTGATAGAGATAAAAAAATTTCCTATTCAGCTTAGTAAAGAAAAGCGAAAGGAAAATTCCACGACCTGGAATCAAACCAGGGATCACGAGTATCTGACTCTTTGCTCTTATCACAGAGCTATCGCGGACACACAGGTCCTTATAGGCTACTAAAGCCATTTTGATGACCATCATGGCAGAATAAGCACTTCACTCGGGACAATTCCTTTCTAACCATCAAAAGACAACGAAAATAACCTAATAAAGTAATAATGAATTATATTGGAGAAAATGCTCCAACATTGGACAATTTTAATAAAGAAAAGCGAAAAGAAAATTCCGTGCCCTGGAATTAAACCAGTTGCAAAAACTCATTAATAAGAGCATCAAGTCGGATACTCGTGATCCCTGCGTCGCAGATTCTTTTCTTCCATTTCTCTTTACTAATGTCCAATTTTGGAGCATTTGCCCCACTATAATTCATTATTATTTTATTCCTATTCAGTAATAAACTCTTCGTTTACAACATTGGCATGAACTACAATTTCAGTTTGAGTATTCCATATTCTCGAAGATGTTCATATTGGTTGGGGTTCATTAACAGTTTTAACTAGCTGGGCGAGCAGTATTAATTAAGTAGTCGACTTCCTGTCATAACATTTCACAAAAGCGTTTTTAAAAACTATTCTGGAACTTTTTCTTTTTCCTTGTCCCAGTGAAAACGAAACTTATCGGCTTTATTGCATTTCATTTTATACATTCTAGGCTGGTGGTAAACTGGAGAAGTTTTGTTGATCTGTAAGGTGTCCGTTGGTTTTTTTAGAAATCAAGAGTCACTTTTTTGCTTTTTCTTTTTTTTAGTTGCTACCTTTTCATTATTTTATTCTCGATATTAATAATCGCTTTAAGCGCCAGTTTTTTTTTTTTTAAGGAGAATAGATTTGTAGAATCTTCATCCATGTCTTTCCATTTCTCTAAATTTATCACTTTTACAACCACTCGGGATCATTTTTACACTTCATCTAGAAGCAATGCTAAACCGTGTCCCAAAAGTAAGCGACGATTTGAAAAATCAATTAACGAAAAACGGAAGGCGATAGAAATGTACAGTTTGCCGAGTTCTGTTTAGGAAACCAGGGAATTTATTCGCACCAATTTTCAAAATTAGTTACAAAGTTCGTCAACAGATGGCGCTGCTGACGTGGAAAACCTAAAGCACTAGTCAATACAAGTAGCGCAAACCTTTTACAAGGCATTTACCGACAATACTAACTGCTGATTGGTTAGTTCTAATCACGTGGGTTGACTGCCGCCATCTTGGACCTAGAGATTTCATTGATTAGCATTGCTCTTAGTGTACTATCTTTAATTTTATTTATTAATTTATTTATTTTATTACGTTTGAATATTTATAACTTGTCTATATAATTTTATGTATTTTATTTATCCATTAGTTTGTATTGTGGTTGAGCAGTTTCCTATTCTTTTATTTTTATCTTTTTTATTTTTATATTATTTCAAGTTTGTTATATGTAGGTTTTACCAAACGCATCAGCTAAAATAATTTAATTTTTCTCATATTGCTAAACTAGAAATGTATTACCCTCCTTTATATTTATCAGTTAAGCTAGACCCATAATATGGATTTATTGTATTTGTTGCTCGTGTTTTAGGAGGAAAAAAAAACAGTTTTTAATAAAATGTTTGAAAATCAATTTGTTTTAAGTACTTATTTACAGATTTTTAAATTATTGACAAAAATTTCTCGAATATGCCACTGCTAACCATTATTAATTCACAGAAATTAACTCGTGTTCATTTAAAAACATTTCATCTTAAAATGAACTCTTTCAAACAGTAACGAAAAATTTCATTGATGTGATAAAATGAGTTTTATTTAAAAAGGCATGAAATTAAATTTATAAGTATTCTTCACTTTATATTGTTTAAAACTTTAAAAATCAAAAAGTTTCAATTGTAAATTATTAGTGACGATGTCCGAAAGTTAACGTTAATTAATTAATAAAAACAATTGTATTGTAAATGGACGTTTGTTTGATAAATTATTATTTATAAGAATAATTAAAAAGATTAAAAAATTAATATAGCACATATATTTACTCATACCCTTCATAAATTCATGTCCCATAATTATATATAATCAACAGTAATAAGAGAAGGTTTTGTCAGCTATTTTTCAAATAGTCTTATATAAAAATATGATTTTTGCAGGTCAAACTAAATAAAAAGTGTATTTTAAATTAAACTTTCATTAACAATTAAGTTAGGTTAATGTTTAAAGAGTAAAAATTGCGAACGAAGGGCATTTCTAGCCTTGTTTTGTATTTGAGCTCTGCTGGGTGTAGGTCCAAAATGGCGACTTCCGGTCAGTTTGCGCTACTTGTATTATCTAGTGCTTTAGGAAAACCTAGAGAGCCTGTATAAGGAAAAGCTATACAGGCTCTCTAGGAAAAACTATAAAACATGGTTTTCAAAATAACCACCATTTGCAGCTAAAGGGAGCAACAACATGGCGCAGTCTGAGGACAAAATTCGCAGAAGCCCGTGCAAAATTTCAGTTGGAATGCCGATGTGAGGGGTGGAATACGCAAGGTCGCTCTAATCTTGGACTAATAAGTAATTACCTTATTAGTCCAAGCTCTAATACAGGTCATGGCAAGGCCGCCATTTTGCTTCGATCTCAAGAAATCTAACTTAAGAAATTTGCTTCGAACTCAAGAAATTTGCGATTTAAAAATATAAATTCGTTTAAAATGACTGATTGCTCAGCTATAAATCGTTCTGATTGCACAGATATTAATTTTCGATTGTTTAGTTTGATCAATGATGTGAATAAAAGAACTGGATTACGCGCGAGCGAGGATCGAGCTACAAGAGTTTTCCCTGGAAATGTAAGCGAGTGATCTAAAATGAGTACTCAGGATATAAAGTTTTCCACATTATTGGCAGATAATATCAGCAGAAAATATTAATAACTGAATACTGACTTTTATTAATGCCTATCTTTCATTTACTGTTGTTAAATTGACATTTATTGCAATATATTTATTTTAATAAATAGCTCAACGCATTTAAAAAATAAATTAATTCTTTATTTGAATTTACCCACCATCCATCCGCTACGAAATTATTATTCCAATAAGTTTGTGTATTCAATTATTAAGATTAATAAAAAATTATATACTATTATTCTTGGAAAAATTATGACCCTTTTATTTAATTTTTAATTTTTTTTATTTTAATTTAGCAAATAGGAATTACTTATTTGACTTTAAGTATTGTCATAAATTCACTAAATAAATAGCGAATTATGATCGAGTTAGTCCATTGTTGCCAAAAATAGAGATACAGAGAGAGATAAAAAAAATTTAATTATATAATTTTTTAATTTTTGTCGTGATCTGTATGGACCAATGATAAAAGGAGTCGAATTTCTATGAGCCTGTTGCGAGTAATTTCCTTTTATAATTATACAATAATCTAATATAATGAATATAAATTAATATTATTTATTAAAAAAAAAATTGAAGTTATTTACATATTGGCGAATGTTATAATTTTTGTCAATTTGTTTCTCATTCATACTTGGTTTTGTTTCGCTTCATTTGATAAAGTTTTTGAATAAGTTTTAAATCTAAAATTTAAAAACATGGTAATCAATTGTTTCGTTAATTGTATAGAATGTAAATCCTCTGAAACATGATTAGTTGTCAAATGTTCAAGATTTTGCTCTTTAAAGCCATCCCCTTCTAACTGGTTGATAATTGCAATCTTCAAGAATTGAGATATAATTCTTTTGGTCCGATTTTCTTTATGGAGAAGTGTTGCTTTAAAAGCTTGTTCACTTAATTTAACAATATTGTAAGCTTCTTTTGATGGAATGATGAGTCCTCCTCTGTCAACAAAATGTGTGAATGCTGACTCTGTTTTGCACTGGAAAGCATAACTGATCTGATAACGTGTTCTGTGACTTTGCTGTCAACAACTGTGCGCAGTCTGTACACTTAACTTTTGGAATTATTGTTTTCACAATATAGCCTTTCATATAAAATAATATGTTTTCTTGATACTCTGGTAAAGATTCCATGTGTGAAAATATTTCATCAAAGTTCCCGTCTATTTCCTCAGTACCATCGCAGTGAGGCTACGCCCAGGTTTTCTATAAATTTTCTAATAAAAGACTTTTTAGAAAATTAAATTCTAAATACTTTAAAATAAATGTTATGTATGTTAAAAATATACATATATCCTCACAAATAATATATAATTCAGTAATTGAAGGTTTAAAGGTTTTATCCGTTTTATCCGACGTTTTTGGTTATCCGATACGCGACCCGTCCGTTTGCGTTGGATAATCGGGATTCCACTGTACTACTAAGCATGAATTATTTTCTCCACGATGTATTATCACGTTATCAAAAAATATTTACAAACAAAACTTATATTCTAAATTTTATTTTAAATTTATTTGTTCAGAAATTCCCAAACGTGCGAATAAAGATTATTGATTTACAGTGATCGAAAAAAAAATAAAATACTATATAAATAAACAATTTTCATATCATTAAATGAAAGATAAGAATTAGTACAAACCAGTATTTTGTTTTTATATGACGAAATAACTTAATTTTTTGCTAATATAATCTTCAAATCGGGTAGCTATCACTATCCCACATGTGGGCAAACGGGGTTTTCTCCCACAATTCAGATCGCTCGACTACTTTTGTCGGGGAAACTCCTGTACGCTCGGCTGAATGGGAGATAGTGTAGCTTCACGCGCGCAATCCAGTTCTTTTATTCACATCATTGAGTTTGATAGATCGATCCGCCATTTTGCTTCGAACTAATGCATGATGGGATACCTTGTCATGACCTATATTAGAGCGGCCTTGGGAATACGCAGAGAATAGCAGCGCCATCTGTATCTGTTAACAAACTTTATAACTAATTTAAAACTTGGTGCGAATAAATTTCCTGGTTCCAAGCAGAACGCAGCAAACCGTACATTTCTATCGCCTTCAGTTTTTCCTTAATTGATTTTTCAAATCGTCGCTCATTTTTGGGAACCCGGTATTTCTTATAACATTATTGCACATTCAATAAGGTACAACGTTTGTCTGTCTGTCTGTCATTTTATTTCTGTTTGGCTGTTTATGCGCATAAAATAGCTGGACCTCACTAATGGATTTTGATGACATTAAAGAACGATGTGAACAGAAGGGGGTTTCATAACAATCTTGTGAAGGAGAAACACGATAAAACATTAAATTACAAACAAGATACTAAGGCATTAAATTTATAAATTGGTTTCCCGCCGTTTCGCACACATCGTCTGCCTTCCTCCTATGGATATTGGATATTAAATGACACAAATTAATAATGGCTAATTTGATAATAGATGGATAGTCATAAGGCTGTTTTTGTGCACCACATGAAAGGTTCGTGCATAAAGAAATGAATAGTCAATAATTTGACTATTTTATTCACCGTCTAAAGAAAGCAGAACAAAATCTGCGCAAATTGGCTTTTCGTGCAAACAACCGCCAACCGCCCTTGGCAGTATAGCTATTCCCTTATCTTTAGATCAAGGACCCAAAGAAATCCAATTCAAGGGCCCTAATCAGTCAAAAAACATTTTATCGCTTCTCTTACATTAGCTCAGTATCGATTTTCTTACTGAGAACGGCTATCGCGCCTCTGGAGTTTCTGAAGGCAAAGTCTAAAAACGCTAAAGAGAATATCCACAACAAGCATACTAGCTATATAAACTAGCTACGTGACAAAGAAACTAAATATTTGATAGCATAGCAAAACTTGAAATATATTTAGCGATTTTAATTTCTAGTTGAGATTTGTTAGTATGGGCTTTATGCATGAAACCTGAAACGGAAATCAAGTCTCAAGGGATATCATAATGCACTCATTTTCTTTTATAAAAGGTCAAAGTAGCTCATAACAAATGCTGCATATGGAAGGAGTGTCGGAAGATGACACGAGCTCTGCATTATCAGTTATGGCGAACTTTTATCTCTTGGGAAAAGCGTTGAAACATTCATAATGGCTGTTTCTACATGTCTGTTGTATCTCAAAACGGTTAAAAATATATAAATACTACAAGGAGGAAGAGTACTGTTTTCAACAGCATATTATAAAGATGATTGTTGTTGCTACAAATATTCATAAGATACTTAACGGTCTCATCTGATGATCAGCAATCTTAAAATTAATTTAAGTTTGCCTAAAAGCTCTTTGGTTTATTCATAATTTAAAAAAAAAACTGTGATACCTATGTTAACTTCATCAATTTTATTCGAGCTACAAAAACTTTTAAATGAAATAAAATATTTTTCAATATTTAAACAAAATCTCGAGTAAAAATACCAGTTAATTTATTTATAAGTTAATATGTCTGTAATTCATGATTTCAAGATTCTAAATGAAAATTTTATGACAGAAAAAAAAGAAAAAAAAAAAAAAAGAAGAGATAAGGTGATTAATCTGATGAAAAGCTGGCTTTAAACCATCTTTTCTTAAAAATTAAGCCAAAGCACTTCGAAGAATTTCTTATTTACTACAATCACCATCGCATTGATGTCAGAATATGGAGTGCCTCTAAAAAGAGCTCCTCATTATGGGGCCAGAATTTCATTTAAATAGGAGGGAGGCGAGGGAGAGAATGTGAAATACGCCTCCTTTTGTGAACGTGATAGAAAGCCTCACTAGGCATAATCTTTAATAAATAATGCCTTCTTTTCTCAGTCTTTGTTGTTTTCTTTTTTGAGTCGACGGAAGGGACAGATTGTCTAAAGGTGAAAGGTCAATGTCACTAACATCGGAATGAGACGTACAAAGAATTAAGGTGGAGGACGGAAATTCTCAGTTTATAAGATTATCAGCCGATAAGAACTAATAATAAAGATAATCATACATGAATCAGTTCTGATATTTTTGATTTCAAGAAAAACAGCGAATTTCCAGATACTTTATGAATGAAATAAACAAGAAACGAATAATCTATTTGGCTTTAAGAACATAGATTTCTAGATAGAGAGAGATCCGTAGAAGCTTCATAATTTCAATATTCATTGAGATTTATTTTAGTCCCCGCTCCCTTTAACAACTTTATAACGAATCCTTAAATTTTAAAGTTTACACAAATCTGATCAACTTAATATTAGATATAATTATTAAAAATAAATTTTTATAAAAATTATTTGCCACATTCAACCATATTGGGATCTTTTAAGAATGGGAAGTTGGCATTGTTGGCGGTAAAAAAGAAGAAAAAAAAGAATGTCAAACTTCTCTAAAACGAACTGAAAGCGTTGTCCTTGCAGTGCCCTTTGACACCCGTTACAGCAAAAACAACAGGCTCCGAAAGCCTTTCAATTTCATGCGATTGAGTTATGAGAGCCTGAAAGAAGGAACTGTGTGTAGAGGAAGCTCACGTGCTTCATCACCGATAATTGATGCTGATGGGTAGACGGAGGGAGGGAAGGAGGGAGAGAGAGAGAGAGCATCCTCCCGTTGTCATGGCAACAGTCTCCTGCTCTCTTCCCACGACTATCTCCAATGGCCAATGCTTTTCCATCAGTTTAAGGCGGCCAATTAGGAAAATTCTTTTCAACCCTCGGTTCCACTGGGATATGAATTGATTTTTCTTCCAACAACCGCATTCTCTTTAAACGGAATTTTGCATCCGAAAATATCGCATTATTAGCAAGGACAATTCTTAGAAGGACTATGGGACCGTGGACATTTTCGTCATTGTTTGAAATTCAATTGATCGGCGCTCACTTAAAAGTTATGGTTAAAGAAAGGAAATTCCAAGAAAAAATCCCAAAACTTTAATTTTTTCATAAGCCTATCATTCTTATAGTAGATTTTTTGAGTTGTCTAAAATATATTCCCAAACGCTGATGAAGCGCTCCTATCGTGTTCGAAAGAGTAAGAGAAAGGAATTCTCTCGTTAAACAGGGTGTCCTGGGAGGCAAGATCAATATGTTGTGTGGGTATAGAATGAGTTAATATAAGTCGAAAAAGTTTATATAAATACGTAGTCTTTTATTAATGGTTTCTGAGATACAGCTATTTGAAATTAAAATTCTGAATTTTCTAATATGGTTTTTATTTTATTGCATTAACATTCTAATATTTTTATAATAACTTTTCGAATATTTCGCCACTTACTTCGATGCAATTTTCAATTCTTGTGAGAACGTGGCGAGTTGCGCGCCTCAAGGCATCTTCACGTTCGCTTATTTGGTCAACATTAGAGGACTGCATTCACACATTTTTCGCTCGGCGGAAAAACATTACTATAAAATCCGCTAGGTGGCAAATGGTCGTGATAGAACGAGCGAAAAAGACTCGGTCAGATTTACCAACAGTATGGGATAGGATATTCCGAGCGTCGTTTATCACATGAAGGGGGGGAAGTGGGCAGTGGGACGAACTGTTTTAAACGTTCAAACGAAGCTGATCGCAAGCTTCTAGATTCGTGTATTCGTTATTACTTTTACAAATAAGTATTTATTGTAAATAAACTTATACATTTTTAGTTGGAAAATTTTTTCCGTAAAAAATGTGAATTGAAGTCCTGTTTTCGTGATTCTCGTTATTCAACTGTGAATATACGTAGAGAGGGATAAAAATTTTGTTTACCTATTTTTATACCCCGAAAGTAATATTAAATTTCTATAGTTTTTTAAATATCTTTTTGAGTGTATTTTGGCAAATTGGAACTTTGCAACAAGATTTATAATCCCCCTTGCTGTTGCGTTTAGCAGCAAAGCCCAACTCCGAATCCGAGCGCCGGTGCAGTCCTCTAGCCCACATCTGTTAAACGTGCAATAAGCTCGTCGCGTGTATCGCCCAATTCTGAATTGTGCGTCAAACGTGGTATTTTCAACTTTAGAAGCCTTCAAAATCTTTTGTCGTATAAAGCATTTAGCTAATGCTATTCGAGATCGGGACCACCCATGCCACTTTATTACTATGCATTTTAATGACCTGATGCACTTCCTCTAACTGCAACGACACAAATTTGTATCTCTATTAACTTAAATTTCCGTAAATCAAAATTTCCTTATAATACCATAAATGATTGGAATTGTCTTCCATTTGCTATCCCCAGTAGTATTTATGATTGTTCTAATATTCAATGTTGTAGCAGCTATAGTCATTTCACCAGTAAACTTCATACGTACTTCATGTCTAACCAACGAAATACAGGTATTGGACATTGAAACTGAAACACCTTCGCAAATAGCACTGGATACCCCCAGGGCTGAATAGAACCTTCTGCTAGGTAATTAATCGTATGCATATCAATGAATTACGTGTCAGAGTTCTTGGTAGTCACTCCAGTAGAAAAGTTCGATAGTAAGCTTCAAATTGTCTGTGCAGAGCGCTATAATGGGAGACATATCCGACTTCAAAAGAGGGCAGATTGTTGGCGCGCGTCTAGCAGGTGCATCTGTGTCCAAAACTGCCACACTTTGTGATGTCTCACGTGCTACAGTATCCAGGGTGATGTGTGCATATGAACAGGAAGGACGAACCACGTCCAGGAGGAGCAACTGCAGGGGAAAACGGAAGTTGTCGGAAAGAGACGTCAGGACATTGACCAGGATTGTTGCACGAAAGCGGAAAACCACCGCAGCAGAAATCACCGCAGAAATGAATACACACCTCCAGGAACCTGTGTGCACGAAGACAATCCGTCGTTACCTGCATAAATCCAACAGCCTTTCATCAGTAGTACAAATGCCTCCAAGCGGGTTCAGTGGTACCGGACGCATAAAACCTGGACGTTGGATGACCTCAAACGCGTCATATTCTCGGATGAGTCCAGCTACACTGTCTTCCAAACAACAGGGAGGGTATTCGTCTGGAGGAGCCCCTCTGATGCCTACAACCCAGACTGCTTGGCAGCCACAGTCAAACACGGAGGTGGATCAGTAATGGTTTGGGGTGCAAACTGTGCAGGACCTCTACCGATCCTTCCCAAGACGTGTTGCTGCTGTGCTGGCTGCCCACGGTGCCCCAACACCTTATTAAATAAAGATTTTGGGTTTCTACCAGGTGTTTCAGTTTCAATGTCCAATACCTGTATCAATGGCTGTGACTCGTTATTATCTTTGATTTGCATCATTATTTTAATATTTTATCATATTTTATTCTATGTTGTAGTCTTACTCCCGTTAGCCGGGTAGTGAGGAGCGAGCAGCCTCGCGAAGCATATGCTCTGCCGGTCAGGACGTGCCTCGCCCGAGCCATTCTGAATCGGTTTTTGTCGATGCTCAAAGGCGCCTCAGAACGAATGCCTCGCGCACTGAAGACGGTTCTATCTTGCCTCGCTCGCTCGCGCTATGGGAGATAAGAGAATGTTTTAAAACTTATCGAATTATACAGTTCTTATAATAGAGGGCTAAGCAAAGACGTGTGGCGAAGTATAATCCAGGAAATGAATTGAGAGTAATAAAACTTGTGTTATTCTTAAGTATTTTGGCATTTACAAGAGTAGAGTGTTACAAATTCAGTCTCAGACATCCGTGTAAAAAATTTTTTTAAGAGAATTGTTCTTCATTGCACGACAAGTGAAGGAACTGCTTCATGCTCATTTTGGAGATGATCGGGTGATTTCGAGAACTTTTCCAACTGCATGGCCTCCTCGTTCACCGGACTTAAACCCTTGTGACTTCTGGTTGTGGGGATATTTGAAAGATAATATCTATGGAGGAAGAATACGGACTGTCCCCGAATTGATATTGAAACACGCCATATCACTGCGATTCCTCAGGAAACCCTTCGCTCTACTGTGGAACATGCAATAATGCGCTTTGAACATGTCATTGACACAAATGGAATGCACATTGAACAAATGCTCTCATTTTATAAATTTCTCCGCTTCTAACTTGTTTTTGTTATTAGTCATGCGCCATATTTTAACGTAGCGGTCAAAATGTGAACTAATTTTTTTATTGCAAAATTCTCTTCCCCATAGTCTGTACAACATACATCCCAAGTTTCGTCAAAATCTGATTCCCAGAACGGCCGCTAGAAGGGTCTAAATGGTGTCACTTTAATTATAACCACCCTGTAGATACTATTTTGGAATGTATGTATGTTTGTCCACTTATTTCTCAGAAACTAGAAATCGAATTGCATTAATTCTTTTTTTTTATTGGATTAAGTATCTTTCAACTTAGGGAACAGTCCAAATTTCATCAAAATCGGTTCAATAGTTTTCAAAATATGGACTGGTTATAGCTAGACGATAGTGAAAGCTTCATCAAAGTCGGTTTTTTTTTACTAGCTACATTCAAAAACTCCGTGCTAGTCGTGTTAAGCTATAGCACGATCCGTGCTGAGTTAATTTTTGAATGTGCTCGTGTTGTCTGTGCTGTCGAGCACGATTTGTGCTGCCACTTGAGTTGCGACAACACCACCTAGACAGAAGGCCTGCGCACAGAAACATCATACATTGTTACATCACACAAAAGCGGCTATTGTTAATCGTATTTCTACCAATAATAAGCTCTAATTTTGGCCGTTTGATATGATGTAACAATGTATGACATTTCTGTGCGCAGGCCTTCTATCTGGGTGGTGTTGTTTGAGTAGAGGTGGTGTTGGTTGAGACAACACCACCTAGACAGAAGGCCTGCGCACAGAAACGTCATACATTGTTACATCACACTAAAGCGGCTATTGTTAATCGTATATCTACCAATAATAAGCCCTAAATTTGGCCGTTTGATGATGATGTAACAATGCATACAGCTTCTGTGCGCAGGCCTTCTGTCTAGGTGGTGTTGGTTGAGACCGATCAGGCAGAGTATTGTTACATCACCTACGCTAGGGTATTGTTGATCATATTTCTATCAATAATAAGCACGAAATTGTCCCTACCGTAGGATATGTAACAATGTATGATTTTTCCATGAGCAGGTTTTCTCTCTAGGCGGTATTGTTTTGTCTGCCTGAAACAACAATGGAAATCAGCTAAATGAACAGGTCGTTAGCATCCAGTAAGTCGTGTCCTAATTATAGGTGGTTACAATTTTCCCGCCAGATGGAGATAGTGGAGCTTTTAACGATAGGCAGTTTACTTTCGACCCAATCTTCTCCGATTATCAAAAATAACTTTTCTGCTTTCCATAACCGATGTTCTTGAACAAATAGAGTTCCTTCTATACTAATTAATCATGGGATGATGGCGCTATTAATTCGTATAACTATAAAATATTCAGCGAAGTGACGTTTTTCCGCCATTACAGCTTTTCATGAGAGAGAGAGATGAGGAATGCCACAATGCGCATGCGCGCCAATGTCGTGCTAGAGAGCTAATACGTACCGCAGCCTACATGATTAGACAAGGCTGTACACGAACACGGACGAAAAATGCCCGTGCTCCCGATTAGGCGCACGGAACAAGGGAGAAGAACAGAGGCGACACACGATGACGTTTTCCGAATACGGATTACAGCGACATCAGGTGCATTGGAATCAACTAAATAAAACGAAAATGAAAGTTGTTCGTATTTTACCAGAGAATAAGAGACTTTACTTTATAAATGACGTCATTTAACATTCCATTTCTGTTTTTTCATTGGTTAACAAATTTTATCCGCGCGCAGTTTGCGCGGCAATTAGTTTCAAATTCAATTAATATTGTTGCAAAGCTCGCACATTCAAATTGTTTCGTCTGACGAACTCTCATTTTCTACCTTATTTATGGTTTGATAAGAACGATATCGTTCATCTGTTGGCGACCATTCAGGAATGAATTTTAAACTATTTAAAGGCTTCGCTGATGGCGGCAGGAATAGTTATCACGGAAAAGTGGAATTCCGTGAAAAAGATGAGTTCCTGTGCTGTTAAATGGTGCAGCAATAATAATGCTAGAAAAATAAAAATAAAAAGGAAATTTATTCTGCATTAAGGACTGCGTTGCATTATGGGAAATTAATGTGTTTCGCTCCAAGCCGCTGATATCGCTACGGTCTACCGGATGTACGATTTTTTGTATAGGTTTCTGTTAGAGTGTCTTTCTGTATTACTCTCTTATTCTGTGGCTAGGCGTTTTGCAACACGGGACACGGTTCGTGCAGGAAGTGACATCAGATTTTTAGCAACACGACTAGCACGGAGTTTTTGAATGTAGCTTGGGATTACTTGCACGTTTATGATTTGTATTGTTTTAGAGCTAACTGTTGTGCGTGGGCTCATTAAGTTTAAACACTTTTAAAATCGAACGTAATCATTTTATTATATACGAAGACGAAAAAATTCCAACTACATATTCATTTCAATTTTTTCAACAAAAGCCATCTCCAGATACACGCGCATTACCACAACAATTAGGAAATTAACGATTAACTACAACAATATATAATTAATGAATATTATGTGCTTTGTATTGCCACTATGCATTATTAAATTAATTGAATATTTATTGAACTTATTTATTATCTCAATATGCGACAATCCCAACACTAACAATGTCCCTTAACAATGTTTGCCCACCATTACGGATTTTCATGAGAGATGTGGAATGCCACAATGAGCATGCGCGCCAATGTCGTGCTAGAGAACTATAACACGAACGAAAAAAGCCCGTGTTCCGTGCTAAGCGTTTTCCAACATGGGACACGGTTCGCGCAGGAAGTGACATCAGGTTTTAGCAACACGACACGCTTAATACGACTAACACGGAGTTTTTGAATGTAGCTACTGTTTAATCTTGTTTAACGTGCTAGCTCAACAAAGAAAAAATAGACCGAAAAGCACCTCAGTAATTTCCATAAGCAAATTAAATCCAAATTTACAAAGTGAAAAATTAGCTTTAATAAGCATTAACTAATTTAAATATTTAGAAGTAAAAATATATGAATTGCGTTACCATATCAAATATTAAAATTTTAATTTCGTCAATCATTCAAATATCAAGAAGCATTTCCCATATTAAGTATAAAGGATATTCCAAAACATTTACGAGTCGCACGAAGTTAAAAGATTAACACGAAACTAGAAATTTTAGCAAACGTATATGGATATACACTGTCATATCAATGAATTATGACCAGCACCCCTTCAAGGCACACGCATGGTTCGCCCCAACAACGATTACACATTGCAAAATTTGCCTAACCGGCTGAGAAAGCTTTAAAGCTGGTGCATCAAACGGCAGGTGCACGAGCCTCAAGATGGGTAAGCGTCCGGATTTAATGGACATCCAAAAAGGGATGATAATAGGTTATCGCAGCAAGGGTGACACCATCTCCGAAACGGCGCGATTTGTGAACTGTTCACAGTCCGTTGTAGTGAAGGTGTACAAAGAGTGGACAGCAGGGACAGAAATCGCGTCCCAACGCCATCACTGTAAAGAGTCACGAGCCATCGACCGACGGGGTGAGCGGCGCCTACGACGACTCGTAAAAGGTGACAGGAGAGCCACCAGTCCATCAACTGATCACCAGATTCAACAGTGGTGCCAACAGACGTGTATCCGACATTACCGTTGAACGCAGCCTGCTACGGATGGGCCTGAACAGTCGACGCATGGTTGCTGCACCCATGTTGACCAGGGGTCATCGTCAACAACGCCTAGACTTTGCACATTTTCCTCCTATAGTATTTCACCTACTGTCGCGCCGAAAATACCAGAAATCTGTAAATAAACACCAAATGTTAACTCTTTCCACGCGAAAATTAATCGTCTCTTTAATTGAAAAGTTTGCATGCAAACACCGCCATTGGACCACAGACGAGTGGGCTAAGGTCGCCTTCTCTGACGAGTCAAGATTTTTGCTCCATAAGATTGACGGGCGATGGCGAGTGCGTCGTGAACGCCATGAAAAGAGGGGGATCTGCTGTTGAGAGCAGTTAGATTCACTGATTCGTCTAGAGGGCAATTTGAATGCCTATGGCTATCTGTCAATCGTAGCGGACCAGGTGCACCCGTACATGCTCACGATGTTCCCCCAATGTGATGGTGTGTTCCAGCAGGACCAATGCACCCTGCCACAAGGCACGTCTCCTTCTGGATTGGTTGGAGGAACACTCTACTGACTTTCGAGTGCTCCCTTGGCCCGCTAATTCGCCGGACATCAATCCAATCGAACATCTGTGGGAGCACCTTGATCGCCATGTACGGGGGGGGGGGGGTCTTCTAGAAATTTAGGCGTCGACTACTTAGGTCATTTTGCGCCTTTTACAGAAGTTATATCTGTACGCAGCCCGGGACAAACACAAACAACCATGCCCACGGCGGGATTCGAACCCACGGCCAGGCGGACTCGAGAACTAGAAAGCCTACGCCCTAGCCCTCTCGGCCACCTGGCCGGCGCCATGTACGGCAGCTGGACTCTCCACCTATGACTCTCGAAGCTCCGGACAGCGCTTCAAGTGGAATGGACTGCCATACCATCGGACACATTACGCGCACTTCTTGCGGCCATGCCACGACGCCTAGCAGCAGTTATAGCGGCGAAGGGTGGCTACTCCCATTAATAAGCGGGTGGTCATAATTCAGTGATATGACAGTGTATACAGGGTGTTTCAAAATTATGTACAATAAATTTAGTGACATACTCTTCAGGTCAAAAGAAGACGAAAATGTTCTATAGCACTTTGTCTGGAAACGATTTATTTACGCGATACAGCCAACTAAACCCGTGGCTCCAAATTACAGGAATTGTTCAAAGTGCCCGCCACCAGCTCGCACGCACGCTTCGGCTCGTTGCATGAGCGACCTTCTGATGTCATGGAAGAGTTCGTCGCCAGCATTACGAACGGTTTGGCATGCATTTTCAATTCGTTGTCGCAGATCCATAATGTTAGGAACTTCTGTGCTGTAGACGATCGTTTTCACATGACCCCACAGAAAAAAGTCCAAGGGATTAAGGTCGGGTGATCTTGCAGGCCAGGCTACCGGTCCACCTCGACCTATCCACCGATTCGTGTATGCAGCATTAAGGTGTGCTCGCACAACATGGCTGAAATGTGCTGGAGCGCCATCATGCATGAACCACATGTTAGATCTTATCAAAAGAGGAACATCTTCCAGTAATTCTGGCAATGCATTCTGCAGAAACAAAAGATACGTTCGCCCAGTCAATCGTGGCGGCAACACATAAGGGCCAATTAAGTTATTTCCGACAATTCCACACCAAATGTTCACGGAGAAACGCTCTTGATGCGCTCGAGCTCTGGTAACATGCGGGTTAGCATCTGCCCAATGGTGCTGGTTGTGAGAATTTACGATTCCTGTCCGGGTGAAGGTTGCTTCGTCCGTGAAAAGTATCTGGCTGAGACAACTAGGGTCTGCAGCATGACGACGTTGTATCCATTGGCAAAATCGTTGTCGGTGTGGATAGTCCGTTGGGTTCAGTGCCTGAACCAGTTGCAGGTGGTATGGATGCAAAAGCTGACGGTGAAGAATGCGCCAAACAGATGAGTGCGGAATGTGTACCATGGAAGAAATACGACGGGTGCTTGTCTGTGGTTCATCATGTATGATGTCAATTATCACATCCTCCTCATCCGGAGAATGTGCTACAGGCCGCCCTTGTCCTGTTTGACGGCCAAAGGAACCACGCTCCCTCAAATGCCTGTCGACAGATACAAATGTTCGGTTATTTGGCAAACGTCTATTCGGAAAGCGTTCTTGGTAGAGTCTTCTTGCTTCCACAGCATTTCCGTCCGCAAGACCATACATTAGGTGCATGTCAGTGTATTCTGCACTGGAAAACGTGTACATGACTTTTTTTTTACGTAAATCGTAATGCGTATGTCAAAGCACGCAAACGTTCTGAAATTGATATTCCTAGTGGATGTACAGTAATGGTAACAACCGTACACAACTAATGGAACAACCCTAAAGTAGGTTTAAATGGAACAAACCACTCAACCTAGTGTTGGGTCGAAACGCTGGAACTGCTAAAATATCGTCCGCTAACTACCGTGCTTCCCTACTCTATGATATTGGATTACTCGCAAACAAATCGTTTCCAGACAAAATGCTATAGAACATTTTCGTCTTCTTTTGACCTGAAGAATATGTCACTAAATTTATTGTACATAATTTTGAAACACCCTGTATAACCTAAGTAACATTTTATTTCGAATTCCCAATAAAATAAAACTTTTACTCCGTTAAAAATATTTTAGGCAAAAATAACGGTTATTACCTTGAACATGAAAACGAATGTTTTAAATATGAAAGAAATTTACACGAATTAACTTGAATTTAATAAAAGAATTATTTCAGTTTAAAAATATCCACGATAAAGGACAAAATGAGCCAAACTCACTCTGAAAATTCTCCTGTTCACCCTACGAAAGCACACTGTTGCCTTCGACCGTGAAGAACCAAATTGAATTCAAAATAACCGCCAAGGATTGAATTGGACGAGTGAGCATGCACAATCAACAATATTGATAGATATTGATTGGAGACGCCCGATTTAAGGGGACGAGAAGTAGTGAAATATAACTTTTTTTTTGTAGTTGCCCTCCCTATGTCTACGCATAGCAACAGCGTTTTGGTATCTTCCAAATACCAAGACCTGCATTTAATTTGCATAGTTAGCTTTCCCTACTCTTCCATTAATAGTGGAAGCGGTCCAAGTACTCAATTTTACAATTTAACATTTCCTATCTTTTTTTGTGAGCATAATTTTTTAACAAATAATTAATAGTATAAACGATTTAGATAATGTCGGTTAAGCTATTACAAACAAGAATTTACAATTGAAAATAAAGAAGAATTCATAATGAAACCTATCTATAGTGAAGTTAACGGACTGAAAATTTAAAGATTTGTTACAATGGAGTTCATGTTATTATTATTAATAAAAACTAAAAAAGACGTGATTATATTGATCATTACAGTAATTGATAGCGATAGGTTTTACCATTTGAATTGCTTTTTGATTAATTTTGTACTGCATTATTTTGCTTGTAATAACATTTAGTCCTTACTTGATCATACAATAGTGAAGCTCAAAATTGTTGATGGCTGTAGCCCCTTCAGACACAGACCTTAAATTCGACTGTAAAAATTTTGTTTTTACATTTATTATATTGATACTGTTACATTAAACATAACCAGCAGTTTTTTATTTATTAACATTTTTTATTATCTTTTTACATGTATGGCTATATTTGCTACCGAAATATACATATTTATTAGAGAATCAACAGATTTTATTCATGTCATTTATTTAGTACGAAATTTTACAAAACATAAAAAAATACCGCACTTTTGACAAGGTAAACGTCCAAGATACAAGTTGGAAACATATGTTGCCAAGGTGACTGAAGGGGTTAAAGTTGGTTGGTATTTCTTCATCGTCGCAGATTCTGAAAAATTTCATGTTTTGTGGATTCTGTTATGATGATGAATCTTTCAACCACATTCGGAGCATACCAATTCTACAAAGTATGTGTACAAAAGTACACATACTTTTAAAACAAAACAATTTTATTTAATTCTAATGTTAATAAATAATATTTTCAACATTAGAATTCCATCATTTTCAATGCATAATTTGATGGGTAGGAAAAAATAACATAAATAAATTTTGAAAAGTAAAGTATTTTTTATTTAATTTAAACATAAGTAAAAAAAGGTAAATTATTATTTTTTTATATTTAACTGTTTATGTTATGATTTTATTCACTGCTAAACCACCACACCCGCCTCCCCCCCCCCCATAAATAAAATAGTGAAATTTCCCATGAACCCAGACTTTGTGGGCACCCTTACATCACCTTCTTCATTGTCTGACTGTGAGATTAAGTCGTCTGATGCTTCTTCATTTTCAAAAGTTGTCGCTATTACGTTCTCACATATTATCAGCTTCTACGACTTCCTCAAATATTCTATCGCTAATGTTTATGGCGCTAGAAATCTCATTCCATGCACTTTTCATAATATCAGTGTATCTTACTAATTATTCAGTTTTAATTTAATTATAGTTGTAATTGCACTAATTAGTTTACTACTTGTATTTATTGTGCTAATATTGGTTGTCACCAGGGACTTTTACCTTCGGTCTTTGGCCATTCTAGGTCCCTGGCGGCATTGTAACTTTATTTTAATAATAATAATAATAATAATAATAATAATAATAATAATCTAGACTCGAGTCCTGAATCATCACTTCTCGTGTACTTTTCCAAACGTTTTCAATGACTTGGCTGATGCTTCTTCACCTTCACCAAGTGTAAAATTCGAGTGTTTACGAAACTCTTGCAGCCACCATCCACTGAACGCAGGGCCTCATTTAGACATAGTCTTTATGGGCTGCGGCCCAGAGCCCCTTTCAAGGAAAGGGTCCTTATTCCGCGGTCAAAAAAATAAAAATAAAAACAATTTACATAAAAAATCTATTAGTTAGCCCAGCCAACAACTCCTATAAAAAAAGCCTCGGCACTGAAACGTCATACATTGTTACATCATAATAAGTCATACATGTCAAGATCTTGACTAGAAATTGGAATGTTAGCAGATCTTAATGGTGGGCAATGTTAAAAAAACATCAATGTATCGATGTTGGCATAGGTACTTTAAAAAAGAGTAACTACATTACATATACTTTTTAACTTAAAAATTTGGTTTAAAACTTTTAAACTAAAGGTAGCATTTTAAAGAGAACATATTATTAGAATTTTTAAAATTAATTATTTGAAAAAAATGGAAGGAAAAATCCTGCGACCTGAATTCGAACCAAGAATCTCGAGGATCATATGCTCGACGCCTCTACCAATTAGGCTATCGCAATCACTCGGACAACCATGCTGTCACTAAGTCTTAAAGACAACCAAGTTGTCAAGATGGAAAGCCCAATGGGAGGCGAGCACCCGCCTCACAGATCGAGAATTTCTCCTATCCAAGCATCAGAAAGTTTGATGAACACATAATAAATGAATCATTAAGGAATGACATAACCAAGTACCGAAAGGTTAAACTAAACCATTCGCGGAACCATAATTTTATCCGCCCTATGTTAACATTGTAAGTTTCTAATGAACTATAATGATAGCATTTAATCACGTACCTTTGAACCAATTTGGATTATCATTAATTTTACCTTGTATCATTTATGACACATCATTCCAAGTTGTTTGATATATTACATGGCATATCTAAGCATTAAAAGTTCCAATGAACCATAATGGTTCCACTAAACCAGGTGCCTTTGAACCAATTTCGACTATCATTAATTTTACGTTATATTCATTCATGACACATCATTTCAAGTTGTTTGATATATTTCATGCCAGATTTTAGCATTGAAAGTTCAAATGAACCATAATGGTTCCAATAAACCAGATTCCTTGGAGCCAATTACGACTATCATAAATTTTACGTTATATTCATTCATGACACATCATTCCAAGTTGTTTGATATATTACATGGCATATCTAAGCATTAAAAGTTCCAATGATTGGTTTGTTGGTTTGTTTGGTATTAACGTCCTTTTCAACTGCTGTGGTCATTTCAGGACGGCGTTATAGGGGCCGCAAATTTTGCCTCGCAAGGGCTCTTTAACGTGCAGCCGGCAAACGAATACACGGGACCAACGGCCTTACTTCCTTTCCGAAGGAAGTGCGTGATCTCAGGATTTTCCCCCTGAAAATATCCTCGTCGTCCCCGGCCGGGTCGAACCGCGTCCTCGGGCATCAGAGACGATCACGCAACCACTGAGCCACCGAGGATGATAAAGTTCCAATGAACCATAATGATTCCACTAAACCAGGTTCCTTGAAACCAATTTCGACTATCATTAATTTTACGTTATATTCATTCATGATATATCATCCCAATTTGTTTGATATATTACATGCCATATCTTATCTGAGCGGTTATTCATTGAAAATTTTTGAGGGTATCATAAGGGTACCATTAGAGCACGTGCCATTGTTTCGATTACAACCATTTTCAAAATGGTTCATTCCCGGAACCATATTTATCAATTGGCGAAAATAATAATTTATATCCGCTTCTATTATGTCATTACGATTTGTTTGATATATCTCTCCATTGAAAATTGCTAGGTGGGGTCGTGAAGATACCATTTGTACACGTGCTATTGAACCGATTTAGATAATATTTGTGATTGGATCGTGGCATGTACCATATTCATCGACTGACGAAAATAGTAATGAATAACCGCTTCTATCTCGTCATTACGATTTGTTTTATATATTACTCAATATATCTTCCCATTGAAAATTGCTAGGTGGGAAAATAGAGGTACCATTTGTGCTCGTGCCAATGAACCGCTTTAGATAATATTTGTGATTGGTTCGTGCCATGAACCATATACATCGACTGACGAAAACAGATTTTGAAAATCTTTCTTAGCCTCGGAGGAATTAGACTTACGGACGGACAGACAGACAGACACGTTTCCCCACACTGATAGCATAAAGCACCTTTCGGTACTTATTAATAAAAATATCAGGAAATGGATATTATTTGAATGGGGCCCTTTTGTTGAAGGGGCCCTGGGCTGCAGCCCATAAAGACTATGTCTAAATCACGTCCTGCGTTCAGTGGATGATGGCTGCAAAGGTCTCGTAAAGCCTCGAATTTAACAATTCTATAGATGGAAGGTGAAGAAGCATCAGTATAGAGTCATTAATTGAAAATGTTTGGAAACGTACACAAAACGTGATGATTCAAGATTCGAGTCTAGATGATGTGCTTAATTCAGGATTCTTCTATAATCTTCTGCCTAACAAAACACTCGGTTTGAATTGGACACTAGCTGTGGATACGGATCAATAACAAAACCTCTTGTCCACATGAACTAGATTTTAATTTTTTGTATGTATATTTGTATGTATAATCAACAACCATCATTCAGCAAGAATACAATGTAATGAGAACACAGGATCGTTTAAATAGAAAAGTCGTTGAATGAAAATCCGAGAGAGAGTCGGAAAGTAACGGAAATTTGCGTTTTGCAGAATTTTTCCTTCCATTTTTTCAAATAATATCTTCACCTGATGTTTGGAGATTCAGCTCCAGTTTATATTCATTATTTATAATATTGAGTAGACAAAAACAAGGAAGATAATTGTTATCATTTTGGGTCTTTACTTCAGTTTTTATTGAGAAATAAGTTCATGTCGACATTTTCTTGCTGGTGATAGGAGTACCAGCCTTAGAAAACAATCGTTTTTGATGGAAAAATGCATAAGAATTTTCAGATCTTCACTGCAGCCACATGAGCTCCACCAAGCCAAGGGTTCATCTGTTCGCTAAATGACTGGAAGATCATTATAACGTCAGAACTGTCCTTCTGGATCTTTTGCAATCGTTAAATTGTGGTGACTTTCTACTTCCCTCTCGAAGTCGTTCCAGAGTCTGTGTCGTCAGCGAATGTTAGCTCCGATGTGTGGAAATCTCGTGTTGTAGTAGATTCGTCGATTTCTTCACCTTTGCCAGTTTTTGTTTAACTCGTTTAACTGTATAGCCATTATCCATAAAGCAATTTTTTTCTAAATCTGGGGACCACAAACGTAGTCTCAGCATGATAGGTCACAGATTCAATTCCCAGGAATTAGTTTTACCACAATATCACTCTCTTTTACTTTTATATTATTCGGCGTCTGCAAATTCTTTACTGTGGATAATGACACAGTCTGCTCCGAAGACATGCCGAAGGTAACAGCAATGAATGGCTTCAACAATCGGACAAGCTGTTCTATTATGTTCCGCGTTCAAGCTAGATCTAGCCTTTTTAATGCACCAATAACTGTGCAAACACATATTTTAAATGCAGAAGGCTCCTCAACATTAATGCAACGGAGTTTCATCTCGTCCTAACGTTTCAAATTACTCAGGTGCGCATTTTCAAGGAGATTTTGCTGACGTTTCAGCTTACTCGCTTTTCTGCATCTGTCTAACAACGCATCTAATCCGAGTGCAGACATCCGTTATTATCAAGTTCAGTGTTTGCTCGAAGAAGGAGAGCCATCGCCACTTCAAAATATAATCTATGATGCTTGCATTGTCAGTAACACCGGCAGTAACTTTACAAAAATCTTGCTATTTTCATCCTTTCCAGTCAGTCCCCAATCATTTGTAACGTTTTTTAATAAGCGCTGCAATGGGCAAAGCTTATTAAACGAATGGATAAAAAAATGGGCCAATGTGAAGTCCTAGAATAAAAGGACTAACATAAAAGGACGAACAGGGAGTCGTTAAAATGGAGAATAGGTCACTACAAAACAAGCCCTTGGGAAAAAAGAATGATGAGTATACACAAAATAATATTTAGATACACAGCGAAACAAAAAAAAAGACCAAAAAATTATTACACTTTTTTATTGCATTAATAATATGCACTAATAACCAGTGGCGGATTTAAGGGGGTAGCTACAGGGGCTATAGCCCCCCCCCCCCCCCCCATTGGTCCTAAATTTATTTGTAGTTATTTTTATACTGCAGTAATTTTACAAATTTACATTTACAAACTTCAGTATAGGAAAGACCTCAGGACCATCACTTCCCTGGGGAGGGGGGTGGTTATTTGAAATAACTTATAACATATTAGCCAAACCACCTGATTACCCCCCCCCCTTAGCCCCCTCCTAGACCAAGTTCTAGATCCGCCACTGCTAATAACAATCAAAAAAACTTCGTCTGGGAACATCGCCAACCGCATCAAGATCAAAAAAACACCAATGTTTCGATGTTCAACATCGACATCGCCCATCACTAGCAGATCTTGCTTCCATAATCAAATCAAACAGTCGTGTATCCAGGTTTTCATTTTTACAGAAACGCGATATTAAAATGATAATGTTTTAAGGCTGGACATCATTCTACGAAAAAACGTGATGCTAAAAACGACAACAAAAAGCGTTACGGAAAAACTTTTGCGTTGTTGTTGCACGTTTAAGCTACGGTGTATAAAGACAGGTGGGTAAACTCCGCCTCATTGTTGGCCCAGTTAAATAGCTCGAACGTTGGCCGCTAGGCGCCTCTACAGTCGCTACGGCTGCGTTGCGGGAATATAGCAGACGATACCACCCATTCAGCTGCCTCCTTCGAGCTCTTTTCACGCTTTACAGTGTAAGTAATAAATGACAACAACATTATGGAACAATAAATTGGATCAATTAACCCTTTCATGCATCATGGCCACTACAGTGGACAGCTATTATTTTCTGCTATGTAGAAGAAACTCGTTTTAGAGATTTTTCACACAAATTAAGATTCAAGAGACTAGTCTGAATTTTTTTCCTTCTATTGGATTAAAGTTGATAGATCCATGACCACTATAGTGGACAAGTACTGTAAAATTGATTGAAAATAGGAAAAAGTTATGTAGATATAATTCCTTATGTGCTCTTGGAGTTATCCTTCGCGGAAGACTTTGAATGACATTACGAATATGAAAACAAAATTTGATCGTCTACTATAGTGCCAACACCTAGAAAGAAAGCCTCACAACTGAAACGTCACATATTGTATGATTTTTCAGTTGTGAGGCTTTCTTTCTAGGAGGTGTTGATAGTGCCCGGCACGAAAGAAAAAGGAAACTGGCGCATGTGTAAATGAATAAAACTAGTTCAACCAATCAGAAACGGAGTGGAAACGAGGTATTACTTATAGGGAGTGCAAGTGTGACGTCAGTCCTTGGAATTCTTCAGTCACGTGACTCGATTTGGTTCCAAACAAGACTTCTCGCTTCGGGATTTAACATGGTTCCAACGTAGGGATGGAATAAAATCGCTTTGTATAAGCCCAGTGTTTATAACACATTTAAGATGTGAATTTGTTTAGTTCCTCACTGCTCAAGAAGGAGCCAAAACAGCGATTTAGACATCTATCGTTTTCCCAAAGAAAGAAAGAACCGCGAACGATGGCATTCTTTTGCTAAGTGATTAAAAGTGATTAAAAAGCGTTCTAATATTAATGTATAAATTATATAATGGGATTAAATGTCTTAATAATAGTATCAATTACACAAATTAACATAATAATTTAAGAGATGTCATTTTTACTGGCCGCCCGTTTCAATGTTACTAGTACGTATATTGCGTGGTTCCAATGTTTGGAACCAGCGATCCCATTTCCTAGGCTCTCGGCCCGTTCATCGCGCAAATGACGTCAGCTGTGACGTAGTCACTTGCACTCCCTATTCCTGGCATGAGTAGTAAGTAATCAAGGTTATTAGAATAATAAGGTTGCGCGCGCGCTCAGAGCAGATCCCGCAACTTCTCGCACAATCTCAAAAAGATCTCGGCGTGCTGTGACGTCATCCAGAGGCGAAGTGGCGCGATCAGCAAATGAATCGGCGCGAATTTCGGTTTGATTGAGGCATTATTAGGTACTTTCGTGGAACTCATGAAAGCTATTTCGGAATAAAATTGTTGCTTGTACTGCCTGTATCGTTATGAAGTGAATATAGAGTAATTAAACTTGAAATTTTATTGTTCAAATGGTTTGCAACTGTGCAATAGCGTGTTGCCAGAATGAAAGAGAGGTCGAAGCATTTCGTTCTTCTCTTTTCCCAAGGACTCTTTTGCTATAACCCTAAACAATGAATTCATTTTATTACGCATCTAATTTTTATAGTTTCTTTTAAATTTGACTATACGAGAATTCTCTTGTCGATGAAAGCTTACTCGATCAATTTTCATTTAATCTGTCGATTCAGACTTATTCATATAGACAGGAATAGATGAGACTCCTCATATGTTCCTGATATAACTTTATTTACTGTAAAATCAAAATTCCAAATTACATCGTTTTATTTTAATATTCAGAAATTACATTTCATGCCATTGTTTAATATTCAATTAATTTCCGACCATTATTATGTAAAATTGAATTCATACTTTTTGTTTCCAATATACCGTCGTGATCGTATCGTCTTCCCTGGTATCGTTTGCTGTTCTGTTGAATCGCTTCATTCCCTTCCGCGCCGCTTGCCTCTGGATGACGTCATCCGCTTTGCTTGAATTCGACCAATCGTACGGAACCTTCCTGAGCGCACAACCTTATTATTCTAATAACCTTGGTAAGTAATGCCCTGATTCCTGTCCGTTTGTGATTGGTGGAACGAGTTTTATTCATTTACACATGCGCCAGTTTCCTTTTTCTTTCGCGCCAGGCACTATAAGGAAAACTAGCAGGCAATCAATAATATAAGAGGGTTTTTTTTCCCTTTTTTATTAATTCTTATTCAATACTGTACTAATCGTGATTATTACTGTAATATGTGTGTATGTAGAATATAATAAAGGTTCTTGTAAAGCCCTAATTCGGTTTTTGAAACGACTGTCAAAATTTGGTTCAACAATTGGATTTTTACACAACGAAGAGAGAGACGTAAAACCGCGTGTTCAAGAATAATTAAAATAGAAATATTTCACAAAAAATGCATTCCATAGTTTCGTTAATTTTCATTTATAGTCCTTCTTGAAAAAGATAAATCGAATTGGCGGAATGGTACATTCGCACAGGCCTACCACTTGGCCATGAAACGGATTCAAGTCATTTTTTTCCTTCTGTTTGGGAGGGGGGGGGGGGGGAGAGTGGTATGTTAATAAATCCATAACGGCTCA
>JAHWFO010101667.1:655487-673987 GCA_023313115.1 Rhysida immarginata | reverse complement strand
GGGGGGGGGGGGGAGAGTGGTATGTTAATAAATCCATAACGGCTCATTAGAGCTAAAGTTATTTACAAAACAAAATTCACCTCAATAAGAGGAGTTTATTCAGCTTGGATCGCTAGAATGAACGCCACAGTTATTTCTTCATTTTTAGAAAAAAATTAATATCTCAAAAAAGGCTTAACCACTTGACATAAAATATACATTACCCTATCAAAAGTCATGGGACAACCCTGATTTGCATGAAAATGGGAGATTCCTTTGCAATTTCACTGTTGGCATTCTTCCCAGCACTACATAACAGAGAGTATGCTATTATGAGATGATGCTTGCGTGAATGCTGTAAGAATGTCTCAAAGAAAAGAGCTTTCAGGCTTCCAAAGAGGTACAATTGTTGGGTGCCATCTCGCAGGCAAAACTGTTAGAGCGACAACATTGGACTCCGGATCAATGGTTGAATGGAGTGACGAGTCCCGCTACACGTCGCTTGAATGGGGATCTCTTCTAAATAGTATGTGTCTCAAATATTTGTCGAATTCGATCAAATTTCGAAGGCATATTGGAACTAACTTTCCCTATAATCCTTCCGAATTTCCAGTTCCTTGCCTTTTCAAATTAAATTGAAAAAATTTTTATGATACATTAACTTTTTATTATCTGATTTTTTGACATCTTTAAGCTGCTCATTTTTGACCCATTTGTGAAAATATCATACAGGCCCGTAGCCAGGAGGGGTCGAGAGGGGTCGACGACCAACCCATTATGGAAAAAGGTCCGCCTCCCAAATATGGATAAAGGTCCGATTCAGTGGAATTTTTGAAAAAAGGTCCGATTCAGTGGAATTTTTGAAAAAAGGTCCGGCTCAGTGGAATTTTTGAAAATCCCCCCCCCCCCCCCCCAAGATAACATCCTGGCTACGACCCTGTCATATATATAAAATCAGCGACGGTGGACTACGTCACAACAAAGAAAAAAGTCTAACAATGGGTTATTAGATTATACAATCGGGTGGGTTTGCTTCTAGTGTATTTATAAAATCGTAAATATTTTGATAAAAAATTGTGGAATCTTTCTACCCTTTATGTGCATACTGAGGGTATCCCTGTGGCAATTCATACAAAAATTAACTTTAACATATTCAGAGGCAGATAAAAACTGGGTAACTCGGAAACTACTCGTTGGAATTCGATCAAATTTTAACGGTATACACATATATCTGTACCCTATTATTCCTCCAAATTTCAGCCTCCTAGCTGTTATAGAACCCGAGTTATTAACTTGTTGAAGATTGATGAACAATTTTCTTTCACCTCATTGTCAGAACGCAATTCGTGTCCCTTAAGGCAGTGCTTCTCAAACTTTTTTAAACAAGTACCACTCCGTGAGTTGACTGCTAAACTCAAGTACCACTTTCAATGAATCGTTAATTTACGTTCGTGTTGTTTTGAAGAAAAAGTACCACAGGGCATGGTTTGAAGTACCACAGTTTGAGAAGCACTGCCTTAAGGTGCTCTTTATTCTTTGGGAAGTGGTGAAAGTCGCAAGATGGAAAGTCTTTCATTTTTGAACTGCCGTTTTTCATCTTTGAACTGTAGGCGCTGCAACGCCTCTGATGTGTGGCGATCGTGTGCAGCTGGGCGTTATTCTGCTGCAGAAGAGGGTCCAAACCTGCCATTCAATCCTGATGTCGACAACCACCCCAAAATTCCTCTCCGACGGGTTCAATGCGTAAAAGGAATGGGGACTATGTCGAAAAGTCGATTAGTGCATTACATAGAGGACAAATTTAAGTATCAGATACAAAAAGAATTTTGAAAATCGGTTAACAAATAAAGTTACGGACCAGAAGGCAAAAATTCTTGAACCACGCTCGTACTATCATTCCACGTTGAGTCTGTTAATATACTGAACATGGCATCTTGGCATTCGCACTCAAGCATTCTTCCTTTATATCTTCCAATTTACTTGCATTCTTAATGCCTTTGTCCGCAGATTATTTCTACTTGGGAAACATTTGGAAGACAAGTTGCATGATTTTGGCATCACTAATCAATTGTCTTTGTTGGTTTCTGCATTTCACATGTTAAACCAAATTCTTAAAATCGTACTTTCAAGCTTTCATGTATCTCAGTCAACACCGATGGCATGTTCTTTGATCAAACAAAATTCCAGGTCATTTCTTAACTCCTTTCCATAGAAACAGACCTGCCAACTCACCCGGATTTTGACAATCTCACCCGGTCACCCTATGGATCTTAAAAATCTCCCGGCGAATAGTATTCTCGTAAAAGAACGCCTAAAAATTTCCCTTCTTTCCTTACGATGCACCAGCAGCTTACTTACTGAGTACTTATTTCTCGTACGGTGTATTTTCCTCCCTTAATTATTTTGACTAGTGTAATTGTGACATACCGGGTGATCCAAAAGTATGTTACATTTTTCCATGAAACTAATAATTGTTTTGCCGTGACGAATTCTTTAGCAAAACAATGTTGCGCGTGCCTCGTGATTCTTATGAAAGCATTGAATTGCTGGAAAGCAAACACTGAAAATGTCGTTAACAATGTAAAAGAATGTAACACACTTTTGGATCACCCGGTATATCAAAACGCAAAGTACTTTTTTTAAGAGCAAAATCGGCACTTCTGCACAGGCGCATTGATCATTATTATTGTCGTTAATTGTTGTATGTAATTGCTGTTAATTTGATCATCAATGCTAGCAAAGTTCTTGATTGTGACGTCTTCGTGGAGAGGATTGTTTATGATCGTTTATGAAACCACATAGTTGTTTGCCGTCAAATTTTGATGGGTTCCATATAGTGTTAAATTAAGTCCAAAACTAAAATTTAAGTGCACAAATTTTGTAACAATTAAATATGTTTTCTATATGTACGGTATATTTTACCCTACAAAAATTTACTATCACCCGGTTTTCCTCCAGAAATAGTTGGCAGGTCTGTAGAAATACTGCATCAGATGAAGAGGTGACGCAAGGCACATTAAGATATAGAGTCACAAGATACAGGGTGTATCTAAACCCCTGTCACAAACTTCTGGTGGCGATTCCCCATAGCAAGGTGAACACAAAAGTTCATATAAACATGGTTCGGATAACGAACAGTTTGAGATTTCCGCAGTTAAAACTGAAGTTTCAGCAGCTGGTTTTTATGGCAGGTAGCTTCTCCGCATGTCACCTGCCATCCACAGAGTACAAGACCAGCTGCTGAAGCTTCACTTTTAACTGAAATCTCTTAAACGGTTCTTTATCCAAACCACGTGTATATGAACTTTTGTTTTCATCTCGCTGTGGGGAATCATCACCAGAAGTTTGTGACAGGGTTTTAGATACAGCCTGTATACAGGGTGATCCAAGTCAAGAAAAAATTTTAAAATGTCGCACACGAATATAGATAAAAAGAATGTTTGCACAGAAACGAAGTCGGGACTTTTTTTTCCCAGGAAAAAAATTAAAGCTAGAATTGTTCGGTTTTTGACCAACAGATGGCATTGTCAGGTTACAGACATCAGTTTATGCACGTTTTCAGACTGTATAAAAAGAGCAGCAATCGCTGCAAAAACTATTTCGGAAGCAGATAGTTGTTCCATTTCACCATAACGAACTTGTATGAATAGAAAATGTGTCATATTTCGAGAAGGCCCTCTTAGTTAAATTTTATTATTAGAATAAGGAAAGTGCCAGTGCGGCATTGCAGGCATATCAACATATGCATGAAATGGGATATGGTGCACGACCTACGAGTGTTGTTCCACTGCACTTGAAAATGGTAATAGATAGTCTTGCAAAAAAAGTAATAGATTTCGCAAAAATGTAATAGATTTTGAGAGAGAGTTTTATTTTTATTGGAAACTATGAAGGAATTATCAGACTCTGAAGAAAACTCTGAACAGGAATTTGCTTAAAATGAATTTATTTGTTTAAAAAATATAAATGCAGAATAATGCAATAATTTCTAAAATTGACGTTTTTTAAGAGCTGAAGACTACTTAGAATTGTTTCTATGGCCTGGATTCTTCCTCTGTATCTGTTTCTGTGCAGAGAACGCAAAGCTTTTAGTGTCATTGTTTTTGGAACTTAGTAATTAAAACATGTGCTGGATACAAGTAATAATTTTTTGGTTAATAGCACAACATTGCATGTGGAAACAAGAGGCTTATTTCTAAAGTCTGTTTTTATAAGATGTAGTTGAGAAAACGCTCTCTAAACAGCAGCGGTAGAGCGAAGCAAAGATAATAAGGCCTTTATTGCAGGTGTCTCAATCAAAAACCTTCATTTTCAAAACTTTGCGCCACTACCGAATTCTTATATATCTTGAAGCAACTTATACTCATCATTCAATTCTTCAAGCTCATTATCTGTTATAATGGTAGGAAAAAAAAAACCCTGCTATTGGAACTAAACTGTTTATATTTCTGGAAACAGCTATTTTTGGTTCTAATCTAGATAGTGAGCTCATTCAGAATTTTGCTGAGAAAAAGGAACTTTATTTGAATTTGCTTGCACAATTCAATGTAGAAATTCTGTTGTTACACAACTAAAAGAAGCACGGATCATTAACAGGATAGTGCGCCATCTGACGAATGTGATGCGTCACTCGATTTGAAGGTTTGACCAAGGAGTAAAGAATAGACTCTATTCTTTACTCCCTGGTTTGACCATAGTATTAGGAGGAGCGTCACCTTCTAATACTATGATTTGACTTCCCGCCCATTTTTTTTAACAGCACTAACAATGACGGCAACTGGATGTAGTCGTCTAGGTCAGCAGTGTTCATTCAAAACTGTGTTAATCATTTAGAACGGGTTTGAATTTGAGGAGAACATGGGAAAGAAGGAGAGTGTTTGAAAGGAACTACAAAGAAGAGGTGAAAGAAACGAAAAGTGTAATAGATTAGGAAGAAATCGTAATGACGTAACAAAAATAATTGAAATGTAATAGATCTATTACAATTGTAATGAGTGGAAGAACACTGCCTACGACGTGTGCTGCAGTGACAAAAATGATGCGACAATTTGAAGTCACGTTTGCAGGTTCTACAGCTGCACGTCCAAGAAGTAGCCAGCCCTCACCATCCACTGCTGTCGCACAGACAGTGCAAGTACTGTCGGAGATTTCTGCATGGATTGGCATTTCTACAGCAGAGTTACTTACTTACTTACTTTTCAAACCCGCTTATCCGTTAGGGTCGCGGGGGCAGCAGCCCTATGGAGGATCTCCAGCGATCGCGATCTTCCGCCATCAGGCGCATGTCCTCCCTGGTAATATCCAAGCGACTCGAACCCAGATTCTCCATGTAGTCTAGCCACATGGTTCTAGGCCGACCTCTTGGTCTCTTACCTACCGGCTTGGAAAATAACTGCCTAGGAAGACTAGTTTGCGGCATCCGTATCACGTGGCCATACCAGCGCAACTGAGATCTCTCAATGCGGAGAAGTAGCGGCTCAACACTTAGTGTACAGCAGCACAATAAGGGAATCATTATCTAGTAGGGTAATACCTGCCACACCTCTCAGAAATCTCATTTCGGCCGCTTGTACCTGCGATCGCACTCTTTCGGTCATTACCCAAGCCTCATGGCCATAGGTGAGAATGGGGACAAAGATAGATTTGAAAATGGTTGATAATGCCATGGTTATTAGAAATTAGGAGTCAAGGATTCCTGCCGAAGATGAAAGCAGTGCAGGTTGTATTTTTCTGTTATTTGTTGTGGTTAAAGAGTTTTCTTTCATTTATTATAATAGCAGAGTATAGAGATCACTGCGAATTTTTCTTAAGCGATTTCTGTACAAGTAATGACATACATTATCATGAACGATACCAAAGATTTCATCATTAGCTAAGATTTTGCTATTCAATAAAAATGGAGAAGCTGCACGACTGGGTTTTCAATGTGCTAACTGATGAAGCGCATTTCACACTTTTGGACAGTGTTAACATACACAACTGCCATGTGTGGAGTACAGAAAACTCACTTGCATTTGTTGAACCCCTACATCAGCCAAAAATTACACTCTGGTATGGCTCCAATGCTGATTTCATAATCTGTCCATTTTTCTTCAAGGAACTCGCAGGGACTGTTCTAAAAACGGTTACCATCACTGGTGTGTGCTATGTAGCACTGTTATGGACCAGCATCATTCCAGAATTACAAGCATTAATAATAACAGTCACCTTTATGCAAGATGGACCACTACCAAATATTCGATGGACCAGGATTCTCCTGTGCAACGACTGCTCTGCTCCACATTTGAGGAGAATCGTGTCCTCAGGCGATACTTTCTGCATGGCCACCCAGATCGCTTGCCTTGTGACTTCTGGCTATGAGATACCTGAAGCAAGTGTACAGAGACCAACCCACATCATTGGCAACATGTCTCCCATACCGAGAGAAATGTTGCCTAATGCAATGAACAGTGTGGCATCTTGTCTGACGGCTGTGTTGCTGAATGACGGATGGCATACTGAATATTTGTAAGCATTTTAATAGTTAATCTGACATCTTACCATCTGAAAATGTGCATAAACTGATGTCTGTAACCTGAAAACGCCATCTGTTGGTCAAAAACCGAACAATTTTAGTATCAGGTTGTTGCAAAAGTTTTTACCGGATTTTTATTCCAACACAAAAACGATTGAACTTGAATGACAGATTCAGCTCATGCAGATGCCGGGCAATAGTTGAAAAGTGAACCTTGAACTGTTCTGAGAGTTCCCTCGTTGTTACATTGTGATCTTCAATTGCTTGGCGTAGATCACCATCTGAAATCATGATTGGCCGACCAGAGAGGTGCATCTTGAAGAGTGCTATCTCCGCGTCTGAACCGGCGATACCATTCTTCTATTGTATGTAAACTAACAGTTGCATCATCTAAACGTTGGCAAATGTTTCGGTGACATTGCGCAGCAGTGATCTTTCCAGAATACTCGTAGAAGATTATTGCTCGAATATGCTTGCGTGAAAGGTCCATTTCAGACCGTTGATGGCACTCACAGATGTATAGTCAGAAAGTTGATTCTTGGATGTAATATAGCAAAGATATTCAGGAATCGAATGCAATAATTTGTTTGAAAACATATGAACACCCCCCTCGGAAAATGAGCCCTTCTTGGGCACGGGTTCTAGAACTGTAAGAAACTTTTGCAACAACCTGATATTTTTTTCTGGGAAAAAAACAGACTTCATTTTAATTGTTTCTGTTCGAACAGAATCTTTTTATTTGCATTTGTGTGGGAATTATTGAGTTTTAAAGTTTATCCTGACTTTTGGATCGCCCTGTAAATATCTGTGTGTATTCTGCTGAATCATATTCTTCGCATCACAAACACACTGATGTTTATCTCACCATACTTACTTCAAGTGAACAATAAAAGAAGCTTTCTGGGAAGCCAAAATTCATTATAGGCCACAAAGCTACTATAGTGGCCACAAAATTCATTATAGACCATGTGCAAGGAATAAGAGTAAAAAAATTATGATAGTTAAAGGCCACTAGCATTAAGATGGTTGATAAGGTAACATATTTGTGAAAATGAAAATAAATGGAATTTAGCTACTAATGCAATGTACTGACTCCTTACAGGAGTACTCAATAAATTAGAGTACTAATGCATTTGACCATGAAATAATTTAGGACCACTGGGTGGTAGATTACTAACCAACTCCTTTTAAAATTGATTAACAAACAATACCAAAAATAAAAAAAAAAACAATAATAATACAAACATGTACGTACATTTCGTGAGCAAAGCCCTCTTCTTCAGAGTGTACAGACGAGGAACCAAAGTTGTTTTTTATATTTGCTATTGTTTGACAATGTTATTAAATTATTTTCCTGTGGAACAGTGGTTTCCTTTGCCTTTGTTAGCTTCACATTATTTGGATTGAAAAAGTTTTATACAAGATTTATTTTCTCAATGTTTTCTTATAATTTTAGTATTTAAATAAATAAAATAGCAATGATTCAGTAAACTGTTAATATGGTTAATTTTTTTCTGTGAGGTCAAATTTCTACTCCTCGTCATCAAGTTAAGTTAAATTCATTACTCTGAAAATGAACTTGTAAAGTGCATATTTTAATTTAAATATAAGAAATTTCTGCATCTTACATCACTAAACAATCTCTTAATGGTTAATTTTTTATAAAGAATACCATAAGGGTTTGTAAAAATATTTAATTTCTACAAAAACAACAACAAAAAAAAAGATAATAGAATCACAATGCCAACATGGGATCTTGGAAGATGGACAGCGAGTGCAAGCATAACTGAATAATGACTGAGACAAACCAAAATGAGGTAAAAAAATGGCTTTGGATTATCTCCCATGAGGGCAGCGGCACAGAAGTTATCCCTTGCAAATGTACAAACAAGTTGTCAGCTGAAGAAACTGTGCCAGGAAACTTTTCTAATTAAAAGATAAGTTTACATGGCAGCTTGTACTCGAAGTAATTTCACGTTTGGTGACATCAAAAAAGATATTACAGCTAAACTATTTCTTCAAAATGTGACCTTTTGGCCTAAAAATAATTAAAATAAAATAATAATTAACGAATAGCTTCAGCAGTTCAGTTGAAGATTAGAATTTTTCAATTAAATTAATTCAAATTTCTACCAATCAAAGATCTTAGGAAATTCTTCCACTTCCTTTTGTGAATATTCATCTAAACCTTTGGGAACAGGTCTCAGTTGGCGTAACTGATTGCTAACATTGGCCATAAGTTCTTCTGGTACATCCTGAGTCAAAAGAAACCAAAATTTTGATTACAATTCTAAAAAATTAAGAGATTGTATCAAAATCAAATATCCAATCTTCTGTACAGAAATTTATAAAGAAAACCGGCAATTTGAGAAAGTTTAAGTAGTACATTGATTATTTCAGAAACAGTATTCATCTTTGAACATATTCACTAAACAACTGAAATAGTCACATGGAAACTGATGGAACTCAAAGACAAAGGAAGAACTAAGAATTATCATAAATCAAAGAAATATATTCTTTCCTAAACAGAACTTAATAACTTTCAAATACTTTCATAAATGATAGACTACAATTAGTATTCACTAATTACAATAACGAGAATTCAGTAAACAACACCACGAAACCACAATTCCACAATAAGATATTTTAATGACCCAGATGTGCATTTCGGAGGCTGTGCTCCCCTCATCATGGACTCACTGATAAAGGGAGTATAACCCCCGAAATGTACATTTGGGTCATTAAAATATCTTATTGTGGAACTGTGGTTTCGTGTTGTTGTTTACTGATAGTGGTGTCCACAGTTTTTGGCGTATATCGTTTGTAACGAGAATTCATTTAAATAAAAAAAATGTGAACTCCATTTTAATAAAAGAAAGGGAAATAAAAATAAATAATAAAAGCAACCAATAAATAAAGGTACCCAATGTGGAGAAATACAAATAATGAAGTGGACGAAGCACAGATGAAACAAAGGTCGTGTGGAGCTTATGTAAATCTGGTTGAAGCAGACGAAACACAGATGAAAAGGTCTTGTGGAGAAATGTTACAAGTAAAATGGAGTTCACATTTCTTAATTAATTATACATTATTACAACTCCTACTTTATATAAGAATTCATTTAAAAGTGAAGAAAGTGCAAATTATATGAAGCTATTCCCTTTTCCGATAAATACAGTATCACCCCATTATAAAGTGATCATAATGCAGTCCATAAAATATCTTTGCAAAAAAAGCAGGGCCATAATAAATCAAGATTCCAGAAAATCAGTATCCAAGCGACCTAATCCTTAAAGAAAGGGAGGGGGGGGGGAGGAAACTTCTAAACCACAAAAGAGAAACTACTTATGAAATACTGGATACATATTCTGAAGGCTCTGTGTCATTCTTCAGAGACCAAACAGGGGGTGGCCGTGGGTCTGGTTGTCTCTTCGATCAGCTCGCCGATTGATGGAGTTAAGCAACTTCAGTCACGGCTAGCTGCTGGCTGGGTGACAGCCAGTGGCTTGAAGACCACTACTGGGTGGGACAGCTATTTGGGGCACAGCTATTGGGACTTTAGTCTGACCCATTTGCTGAGTGACCAGTGCTGGATGTCCAGCAGGTGGTGATAGCCATGGTTTGCTTGTCTGCCAGCAGCTCTTCCATCATGAACCCCCCGTGCTTTGGAGGGCATGTTAAGCCGTCAGTCCTAGCTGCTACTGTCATCTCGTAGCAGCCGTTAGTTACTGGGATGGCGCAAAACTCCCTCGAAGGAGTAAGTGCCTCTGTACAAGATAAGAGAGACCAAACAAACTAGATTAGGGAATATACAGCTTAAGAGGGAGGAGAGGAAGAGTAGCATAGCTGATAATCATTCATTGGGCTAGCCTAAGGAAGGGAAGGGAAAAAAAAAAAATAAGGAAGGGCATAAAAATGAAGGTGGCACTTAAAAAATACATATCACGTATTTCTATCATTTCTCTGTGGTTTATAGGCTTTTTTTGTTTATTTTTTTTGTTTATTTTTTTTCTTTACAGGTTTTTCCATTCCACAGTTCCTTCTTAGTTTATTACTTAAGTGTTTTAGGTTTTTTCTTTAATTCATAAAACATTCTTATTTTCACCATATATCAGCTGGCTCTGCAAATTTACCTTCTGACAAATAAGAAATCAACAAACCAATTAAAAAGCTATCAACTTGCTCTCCAATTGCCCAAACAAAGTGATGGAATGATGAATCAGATGAGTTTTTATGTATTCATTAATGTAAAAGTGTGGTTTCTAAAATACCACTTTTGCATGTTAAATTTTGTACACAATATTGCAAAACTGACTTGGGGCAAACCGCAGGATTCGATAACCTGTGATAAACAGTTCATTTTTTCTGAGACAGTAAGTGGCATGTGTGGAAAGGGGGAAAGAATTATGTGAAGAATAATCACACTGATAACTTAAACAGAGCTTAAAAAGATGCATTATAAAGATCATCCTGCACTCAAATGACTATTTTAATTAAATTTAATTTTTAACCTTGCAACATACTATAATTAAAAATTAATATTATAGCATTTGTAATGTATTAAAATAACATATTTGTATGTATTGAGTTTATTTAAAAAAATAAATGAACTATACTTACTTCTTCTGGAAAACAATGTAGTCGTTGCATGATGTTAGGTCTTAAAAGAGAGGATCCTACTTCTTTATACACTGCTTTCCATAAAACCTACAAATGCATTAAAATTAAATCTATACATATAAAAGGCAATATAAGTATTTTTGTCTGGTTTTAAAAGGCAACTTAGAAGTAAACTATAAAGTTAAAATTTAACACAGCCGTGTAATACTACCACAATGATGGAAAAAAATCTGAAATTGGAGATAAGTCTCTTAAAAACGTATAAATTAATAATTTTATATCTATACATACGAAATAGACTTGGTTTATTTTTGTTTGCTTGCATGTGTGAACAATTAGCCCATGGCATTTGCTTCAACAATCGGCTGGTCGTGTTTATATGTTGCGTCAACAATGGTTGATGAAATTAATACATGGCGTAGTCGACGAAAAAGACAGGCCCCGGCACAGAAAAGTCACGGACCATCTTAGTCCAAGCAGCAATGTAAACTTTTTTGTTTTTTAATTTTAATTTTATTTAATTTCAGATTCCTCGAACCTGGTCACTAGACAAAACCAGGACGAGGGGATCATCGTTAATCAATAAAAAAACAACAAAAACACAACCAAAAGGAGGGGAAGCATAAAGGCAGACCTGTCTGGTAGCCTCCCCTCCAGGAACAAAAAAAAGTATAAATAAACAAAAAAAGAAGAAATTAGTTAAGAAAAATTAGTTAAAAAAAAACAAAAACCGAAAGTAACCAGGTAGATAACCTTACTTTAAATTGATGCAATGTGTTTGAAGATCGAATTTCTGATGGAAGTTGGGACCAGATTTTTAGGGCCAGTATATAACAAATGTGATCTGGCATAATTACGGGTTATTAATGGTATTATTGGTAATCCAATATTCCTTGTGAGATAAGACAAAGGAAATTTTAAGTAACTATAATAGCAATCAGATGTAATTAAATTATTCTTTGATTTAAATAAATAAAGAGCAATCTGTTTTACAAATATTAAGCGAATTGGGAGAAGCTTATGAACTTTCATTTGAGTGTTTATTTGTTCCGTCCTTATATTATTTTGAAAAATTATTCTCAAAACTTTCAGTTGTAAAGAAATCAGAAGGTTAATATCAGTAATATTACCTCTGTCCCAGAACAGAATACCAAAACATAACAATGAGTGCAACATGGCAAAGTATAACATGATTAATATATATCTTGGAAAAAAACGAACTGCAAAAATCGGACCTATCCTTTGTGATAATTTTTTAGCTAATTCTATAATATGTTTACTCCAGCTAAGATCCGAAGATAACCCATAAACCAAGGTATTTAAAATCGTTAACTTTTTCAAGTGGGGTATTTTGATAAACAGCTACTCGATTATCAAGTAAACCAATTTTATTACGCTGGACAAATTGGACCCATTTTGATTTCTCAGTACTTATTTTAAGTCCATTTACTGTAGACCATGTTGAAACTTGTTGCAAGGCTAAGTTTATCTTTGTTAACACCATATCTAACGAATGATCAGATATTATAATCACAACATCATCTGCATATAATATAGATTTAAAAGAAATGTTATTGCTAAAATCGTTTATAAAAGTATTAAACAAAACCGGTGATAGTGAAGAACCCTGTGGAAGACCTTTACTCAATTTCCATTCAGGTGATTGAATATTATTAATAGAAAGCAATCAGAAAACCCGGTTTTCATCTTGGATTTTAGCAATCAGTATTTTTCGTTTGTTAGAAACAATGAAGGTTACATGTTGCTTAGACTAAGAAGTTCAGGTGACTTTTCAGTGCCAGGATCTGTCTTTTATGTTCGTTACAATGCTTGCCTTAATGATTCATGTTTTAAGGAGATAGTTATAAAAAGTAATACATAAATTAATAAATAAATAAAATTATTATTATTTATTTTTTTATTAAAATCTTTGGAGAGATATAAGAAATTATTCAAAAACAAATAAGTTAATGCAACTGCTCAAGCGTGAAGGTACTTTCCCTTATGAGTTAATAACTGGAGAAAATTTATTTTTCATATGATTTTTATAATGTATTAACTTACTTTAGAGAAGTTATAGATAATATTTATCTAAACATATTAGAAAATTATAAAGATCTCAACTGATTGTGTGAGAGGGCAATCTTTGCTGCTAAAACTAATACTGTCAATATAAACAACCACATTCAGGATATGATTCCACGCTATCTGACTGAATACAACTCTATTGAAACGGTTACATGTTGACGAGGGCTGCTGATGACGCTGTAAACAGAGTTCATCACTTCTCTCAATCCATCTATGAAGTATTTTTTAATATAGACAGAAATAATTCAATACTCAGCTTTTCTTTGATATTCTTAAATGTTAAGGATGCAATGTCGAATTATCCTGGGCGAACCCAATTGGACACAAAATTCCAATGCGAGCACTTTAACGGATTCTTTTCATTTTTCCAAAGTAAATATATACTTTATTAAGGGTTTTTCATTTATATTCAAATTCAGATATTGCAAAATTTTATCAAACAAACAGCCTGAGCAACGCCGGGCACATCAGCTAGTCAATATGATAAAATGCATTTTCTGAAAGATGGAATCGTTAAGTTACAAATTATATTGTGAATGAGAACATAGAAATACAAACTACAAATGAATTATTTAACCAAAAAAAAGACATTACTTTGCTTTTGCTTGAATAGTATGTCACACAAAACATTGTTTAATTTATTAAAATTGAAATTATTTATACCAGTGGTTTATTTGTTATGTAGTTAGTCAAGATTGTGAACGAACAATTTTAATTTTACACCATTTACTTAAAATCATTATTATAAATTCATTATCAAAAGTTCATTTATAATTTACAGACTGTGTAGTTAAAATTTTTGAATCAGTCATACGATTCATGTGCTAAAATGATAGTTTGTTTAGCCTTATTAATGTTAATAAGATAATGATGATGATTTAATGCAACTCTAATTGTGGGGAAAATCAGCTCCTGAAAGAAAGAACTATCTACAGGGTAAGTTTTAAGTAACCAACAAACTGCAGGGAGTGGTTCCTGACTGGAAATAGAGTAAAAAAAGATCATATGAACATGTATCTGGAAATGGACGGTGCGTGTGCAAATCGTCCCAGCACTCAGTACATGACTTTTCAGATGCCCCCCCAGAAGTAAAAATCTAAGGAGTTTAAGTCCGGTGATCGAGCAGGCCTTTCAACAAGGCCTCCGCGTCCTATCCAACGTCTGGGGAAGATGCTGTTGAGGTGTCAGCGAAAAATAATGCAGAAGTGGGGTGGCGCTCCATCGTGCCTTCTACTGCGGCAACAATGCATTTCTGGACACATTTCAGAATTGATTCCTCTTCACCTGATTGGTGGACAAACCAAATATAACGGGGTGTAATGCCCGTGACACTCTGTAGACGGTCGCAGTTCCTGAAGATGAGATGAGTCTCGAAACGTGACGCTACCTATTGCTAATCCTGGATCTTTTCTCATTATTCATCAACAGCAATAAAGATCAAGAATGCAGATGTTGGACACATGTTGATATGGCCTTTTTTACTCCATTTCCAGTCAGGAAACATTCATGTATCAGTTGCTTAGAGGGGTCTGAGGGGCATATTCCCCCAGTCTTGAAAAAGTAATTTCAATTCCCTTAATCAAGCCAAGTTAGATGTGGTCACACAGTTCAATTTAACCCTGATAGATGCGGGTTTTATTAGTATGGTTTTAATAGCATCTGCACAAGGACCAATGAAAAACGATAGTTCTGGAAAAACGATATATCCGGGAATGATAGATTGAGGTTCAACTGTAATGATTACAGTGCTGGAATGCATTTAGTGTGTCAATTAACTTTAAGAGGAAAAACATGAATAACAATTAAGATTATATTATTTTAAAAAATACACTGATTAATAAATGTTCTATATGTAGCTTATATAATCTTGAATTAGTGTATAACCTGATCTTAATATACAGGGTCTTTATAATTAAAGTTCCATTTCGACAAGGCCATAAAAAAAAAACTACTGGACCAAAAGCTATAATACTTGGTAATGTTTTACAAGAGGGCATGGGAAGTTCATACCCACCAAAAAAAAAAAAAAAATTAGTTCAAATGGTCACCACCAGCATGGAATGGCACTCTATGCAATATTCGTATACGAAATTAGACACGAATACACAGGTTAATAAGTCTTTAATCATTACTAAAATTAGTTACATGTTGAATGTGGCCACCATCATTTACTGAAGCAGGTTACACATGTGTCTTCATGTCTAATTTCGTATACGAATATTGCATAGAGCGCCATTCCATGCTGGTGGTGACCTTTTGAACTAATTTTTTTTTTTGGTGGGTATGAACTTCCCATGCCCTTTTGTAAAACATTACCAAGTATTATAGCTTTTGATCCAGTAGTTTTTGTTTTTTTTTATGGCCATGTCAAAATGCAACTTTAATTATAAAGACCCTGTATTGTATAAATCTTGAATTTGACTCTAATGATAGGTAAACTTGGATATTAAGTAAACTAGCTGATAATGTGAACTCGATTATAACAAATTTCTTTTCAGTCCCAAAAATTACACTATAACAGAGTTTGGTTTGCTCTTAACGAGTTAAATTTTAAAAAAATTAGAATAATATTTTCTTTGAAAATTAAGTATGCTTTTTAATCAGGAATATTTCGAAGTGGATGAATAATTTTCATACCAAAGTAGGATCTTTAGAATGCAATTCCCATGCTCTTGTCCATGATGCTCCTTTTGGAAATCTATAATAATAAGAAATAAAATACATTTTTAATATCTTCTATATAAATAAATCTAGGAGAAGGTAATACGTTTTCCCCATCAGTATGATTGATTTATTAGTTCAGTCATTTCATAAGCTCGTGTGATTTTTTTTTTCCTCTCCTGGCGTTTCTCATACTGTTTAACCCTCTGTGAGTACATACAAACATATACAATTATAACTGCATCCTTCTACTAGACATATTATTATTATTATCATTATTATTATTATTATTATTATTATTATTATTATCAAACCCTGTATGATGAAAATAAACTCGTTTTCTCCACTCATCTCCCGGCATTGCTACATGTCGTGTGTTGATGGCAATAACGTGATCACCTACATCACCTGTACAATTTTAAAGTATATGATTATTGAAATTTAAACGGAAAAAATGTATGTTTGGAACGTGAATACAATAGAAAATAAAGGAAGAAAAATACTAACTCAAAGCATGATAAATTGGTTTATGCTTCCCAGATAGAACTTTCGTAAGCAAAACGGCCGAATCGAACGGGTTTTGCCATTTAGCATCGAAAATATACCACAGCCTCGAAAACACTTCCCATTGCTACAATCAGAGAATGTAAATAGAGATATATGTTCAATGTAATAAAAGTGAAACGCTAATAATCTTACTTCACCTGAACACGTTTGAACGGAGGCAGCTTTCGTGTATACGCTGCCATACTAGATGAAAAAAAAACAAACTACAATTCGCATGTGTCGACATCTACGGACAATTTTTATAATTTCTGTTCACGGATGTGTTTCTTTATTTCAGGAAGCTGACGTATGACGTCATAAAAGTGTGGCCGTAGACGAGATTTATTCGTATGTGTACATTGAAAATAATGCTTTGTTAAATAGAACACAAATATAAAAGTAAGAAATGTAAATAGTCACTATTTCTAAGTGTTTAATGACATATAGCATACATATGATATAATTCTCTTAATAGATATATGATATATTAGTACGAGATTAAATTTATTAATGTTGTATAGTTTTTGCTCGTGATTGTCGTGAATTTCGTAGAAGCAGACAGACACGCCATCTTATGGACAGATTATCAAATAATAATAGAATATGAATGTCAACATCACAATGTTATTTAATCCGTGGTCGGCGCTGTATTTCAGTTGGATAAGTTTCCCGTTGTAACAATGTAAATAACAATGAATAGGTTTAATTAATTTAATTTGATTTCTATGTAAAGTCAAAGCCTACAAGATATAGAATCTAAGAGGCTTTGGTAAAGTAAAGAATTTTCCATCTTTAAATTTAAAAGAGCAGATTATCAAAATGAAAAAAATAAATAAATAAATAAAATAAAATAAAATAAAATAAAATAAAATAAAATTAAAATAATTTTTAATATAATTTACTGTTTTATATATTTGTAATATATTCTTAATAACGTTTAGAAATTTATTAAATTTTAGAGCTGAGGGAATGTGAGAAGCGGACGGGTACTAGTTCTGAGCTTGGCGATTGTACTAGTGCGAATGGAGAAAGAAACTTTACGCAGACTAATAATTACTTCGGTGATATTCGTGTTTTTAATTTTGTTGATCATATTAGTGCTTGTTCTGACTTGGTTTACTTTAGACAAAAGTGAACCGATTTTTATCGACGAGCAAACGATAGACTATGAAAGTGAAAAAAAGAATGCAAGTGAAACATATTAAACGGTAATAAAACAAATTTGCAACATAATTGAAGCTCAATTAAAAGAAAGCTACAACATACAGCCAGCTATTTAATGAACCTCCTTCTTTATTTTTCCTTCTTTTAGGATTAAATCATAACATAACTTGATATCTTTGAAATGTAAAACTAAAAGAAGCAAGTACATTGGGTAAATTTTTTTAATATTCCGACAAATTAATAATTATATAAATCCCCGTGTAAATATTTTTCTATGGCTAGATGCAGTACAGTTTATCAAGATTTACAAGCTTTAATTTATATTTGTTGAGATGTATTCTGTTTACGGTTTTAAATACAAGTGTAAATTTTCTTAAATAAAATAGAGAAAAAGCAACTCGCTTGGACTGCAATCTTTATATTATTTCTTGCCGTTTACAGTTCACAATCCGTATGTGCACACTACCGGAAAATGAAAAAATAACATCAAGAAGGAATTGCCGCACAGGGGAGCGTCTCCGCGCTTCTTGCATCTGCCACCAGCGACACCTAGGGCCTACCTATGATCAGCTATTACTGCTGTATGCTACCGGTGTTTGTACCGGTACGTTAAACAACATCGAGTACATCAGCAACATCATTCAGCCAGTTGCTGTGCCATTTGTAAGATCGGTCATAATATGTTTTCCAGCATGATAATGCACACAATATGCAACTCGACATGCACTTCAGGGCCTGCATTTTCATCAGATTCGTTTCCCATTGAGCACGTGTGAGATTTTATGGGACAACGATTTATCCCATTGCCGACCATACCCGATTGGCGCGTCCAGCTTAAGGATGCTTGGAACTCAATACTCCAAAGGGACACCCAACGTCCGACAGATTCCAGAGCCGTAGCCAGGACGTTATCTTGGGGGGGGGGGGG